>JAYDZE010577177.1:0-11417 GCA_034509125.1 Monilaria moniliformis
TGGCGGCCAGCATGATGGCCGGACGGAGGCGGTCGTGAGACTGGCCTTCGTCGTCTTCGCCGTTCTGGCCGCCGCGCTCGCCTTTCGTGCGTCGGGCGACGGTGCGCGGGCCGGGATCACGTTCGAAGACCGGGCACTGGCTCTCGGTTACGACAGCGTCGACCGGCAGCGGCTGACCGCCGGCGGTTCCTACAGGGCCCTGCGGGTGAGGCGCGCGCGCGATCGCTGTGAGATCGTCGCCATCCCGGTCGAGGGCGTTGGGGAGTTCTGGTCCGTGGTTCCCGAACTCGTCGGCCAGGCGGACTGGGCGTCCGCGCTCTTGTGGGATGTCCGCATTCTGCCGCTCCCCACCGACGCGCTGGACTACCTGGCCCACCGATCCCTCCGCCGCCTCCGGGGAGCCGATGTCGCGGACCCTGCCGCCGTGGTTTTCGGCACGGATGCTTGCCTCGGGGAGTGGGAGAAAGGGTCGTAAAGAGACCAGCGCCGTGCGGCTTGAGGCGCTCCGTCTATGGTAAACGGTCGTCCACTTAATGCGCCTGGATTGAACGGTATCTAGCAGCGCCTTAGGGGCAAAGAGGCTGATCGCCTATTGCTTGTATTGTGTTCGGGTAGAACAATTCTCCAGGTTTCCTGGAGAAGCGAATCGGCCGACGCTTAAGGTGGGAGAAGGGACATTCGAATGGCAATTCCAGATTACCAGACGTTGATGCTACCGGTGTTGAAGGTGGCTGCGCACGGAGAAACGCGGGTTCCAATTGCCGCCGAGGTGATCGCCGATGAACTTGGGCTTTCCGCAGAGGAGCGCGAGGAACTATTGCCAAGTGGTCGCCAGCGGCTGCTGCACAATCGGATCCATTGGGCAAAATTCTACATGAACAAGGCTGGTCTGATTGATCAGCCGCGGCATGGCTGGTTTGTTGCGACCAACGCTGGCCGTGCTTTGCTTGCGCAGAATCCAGGCCGAATTGACGTGAAGACCCTTCGCCAAATCCCGGAGTTCGAGGAATTCTATGCGACTGCCGTCGCTCATCGTTCAAGCAGTGCCGCGCAGCAAGAGGCAGCCACGTCTTCTGATGTCGATGCTGACGGGGACGCCACACCAGAGGAGCAGATCGAAGCGGCTCATCAGGAACTCCATTCGGCGCTTCGTAGCGAACTCCTGATCCGCATTCGGCAGAACAGCCCGAGCTTCTTCGAGCAGGTCATTGTCGACCTGCTTGTGGCGATGGGTTACGGCGGTTCACACCAGAACGCGGCACAGCAACTCGGGCGGTCCGGTGATGGAGGAGTCGACGGTGTAATCAATGAAGATCGGCTCGGCCTCGACCGTGTCTACGTCCAGGCGAAACGATATGCTGCCGATGTCACAGTCGGCCGTCCCGATGTGCAGGCGTTCGTCGGTAGCTTGGTCGGTCTCGGCGCGACGAAGGGGGTCTTCGTTACGACCTCGGCCTTCAGTCAGCATGCTATCGAATTTGCCCGCCATCTCAGCCAACGGGTGATTCTCATCGACGGCGCGCGGCTCGGCGATTTCATGATCGAATACAACGTGGGTGTTCGGTTAAACCGAACCGTTGAATTCAAGCGGTTGGACGAGGACTTTTTCGCCGAGGATTAACCGGATCGGGTCTTCGTCACCGCAAAAAAATGTCAGCATTTCCGCCTTCCATTTGCTCATCATGACTATAAAATCGTAAAGGACTATAAGGCCCTGGGCGGTATTGCTGTCAATCTTCACTAGTTCCAGTTCTTCCCCTGGGTAATCGTCATTACAAACGAAATTGTTCGACAGGAAGAGCTGATCTATCAACCAAAACTGCATAAAAGCTACAGTCCACCGTCTGCTGATCTTCGAAATAGGAGATCAGAGCTGTCGAAGCGCAAGTCGATGATAACGAACCTAGCGAGCCAGTTCTCCGCGTGCATCCGACGGTATCCACCAGCGAAAGCGTCCCCAACTGGATGCGGTCTCGGTTATCTTTAAGCGTGGCAACTTGGCTGCTGGGTCACTGTGACACAATTACGCCAGACCGAAGCCCATAGGAATTGGGGTAGAGTTTCTCCGAGTCTAGTCAATTGTTTTGCCTCGGAGGATTTTGGTGGAGCCGAGGAGGATCGAACTCCCGACCTTCGCATTGCGAACGCGACGCTCTCCCAGCTGAGCTACGGCCCCACCGGCTGGGACGGGGGCTGGCCCCCGTTCAGAGTGCGCGGAACATATAAACTTCCCCCGCCGAGTTCAAGGACGAGATTGCGGTCGCGACGCGCGGCAGCGCGGTTCGGCGCGGTCACCCCGCGAAACGCCCAGCAAAATCCGCCGTCGGCCTTGTTCGCCGCGCGGCGCGTCGCTACTTTCTGGACTGACATAACAGCGGTTTGCGGCAATGAACTCGGTAATCTGGCTGATCGGCGCGGTGGTCCACTATCTGACGATCGCGCTGTTCGTCTACATCGTGATCGACCTTCTGGTGAAGTTCGGCGTCCTCAACGCCTACAATCAGGTGGTTCAGGTCGTGATGAACTTCCTGTCCCGGATCTTCGAGCCCATGTTGCGTCCGATCCGCAACCTGCTGCCGGATCTCGGGGGGATCGACATCTCGCCCGTCATCCTCGCGCTGCTGCTGCAATTCAGCGTTCGGCTGCTGAACGAGGTCGCCCGCGGCCTCTAGACGGCCGCCCCGACGTTTGCCGTGACGTCCGCCCCGCCGTCACCTTTCACCCGGCGCGACGACCGTCTGATGCTGCGCGTCAGGGTGACGCCGAATGCCTCGGCCGACCGGATCGGCGCGGTCGTCGCCGACGAGACCGGGGAGGGATGGCTGCAAGTCGCCGTCACCGCCGTTCCCGAAGACGGGAAGGCCAACCGGGCGGTGACCGCGCTGCTCGCCAAGAGCTGGAGACTGCCGAAATCCGCTCTCGCGGTCGTGCGCGGTGCGACCGACCGGCGTAAGATCGTCGAGATCGCGCAGCCGGATCCGGAGGGGCTGCTGGCGCGGCTGCAGGTCGTGATCGCCGACGGACGGCGCCGGTCCGGCTAGCAGGACGAGCGCAGAAGCTCGTCGATGAAGGCCGGCACGATCTCCGTCGCCGGTCCGTGGCGGGCCTCGGCGAAGGCGGTGACGCCGGAGGACGGCTCCAGGTTCAGCTCCACCGTATGGGCGCCGGCCACCATGCGCGCCTCCTGCACGAATCCGGCGGCCGGATAGACGTTGCCCGACGTGCCGATGGAGACAAACAGGTCGCAGCGGGCCAGGGCGGCGAAGATCCGATCCATCTGGTAGGGCATCTCGCCGAACCACACCACGTCCGGGCGCAGGCCGCCGGCGCTGCCGCAGCGCGGGCAGATCGCGTCCTCGGACAGGTCCTCGCGCCACGGGCTGCTGGCGTCGCAGAGTTCGCAGAGCGCCTTGAGCATCTCGCCATGCATGTGGATCAGCGCGCGGGAGCCGGCGGTTCGTCCATGACCGTGGCGATCGCCCATGTCGCCCGGCGCCATGACCTCGGCGCGTCCACCCTGCGTGAATGGTTCCGCTTGGTCGACGGCGTGCCGCGCACCGACTGGCCGGCTTTCGTGGCGCCGCGCTATGTTGGCCGCACGGCCACGTCGGAGTGCTCGACCGAGGCCTGGGACATGCTGGTGACGCTGTACCTGCGCAGTTCCAAGGCCCCGTTCTCGACCTGCTACCACCGGGTGGCCGAAGCCGCCGAGAAGCACGGCTGGACTGTGCCGCCGGAGCGCACCTTGAAGCGCCGGATGGACAAGGAAATCCCGCGCACCCAGCAGATCCTGGCCCGCAAGGGGCCGGAGGCGTTTGAGCGGACCAAGCCGGCCCAGCGCCGCGACCGCTCCGTCTTCAAGGCCCTGGAGGCGGTCAACGCCGACGGCCACAAGGTGGACGTGTTCGTGAAGATCCCCGGACAGAAGAAGCCGGGCCGCGCCATCGTCGTCGCCTTCCAGGACCTCTACAGCGGCAAGATCCTCTCCTGGCGCCTGGCACTGAGCGAGAACGTGGACGCGGTGCGCCTCGCCTATGGCGACCTGGTGACCCGCTGGGGCATCCCGTCCCACGTCTACATCGACAACGGCAAGGCCTTCGCCTCGAAGGACATGACGGGCCAGACCGGCAAACGCTACCGCTTCAAGGTCATGGAGGACGAGGCTCAGGGGATCTTCGGGCAGTTCGGGACCGAAGTGCATTTCACGACGCCGTATCGCGGCCAGGCCAAGCCGATCGAGCGCGCCTTCCGCGACTTCTGCGACACCATCGCCAAGCATCCCCGGTTCGTCGGCGCCTACACCGGCAATTCCCCGACCAACAAGCCCTTCGATCACGGCGCCCGCGCCGTCGAGCTGGAGGAGCTGCAGGCGGTGATCGAACAGGAAGTGACCCGCCATAACGCCCGCCCCGGCCGTCGCGCCGCGACCTGCAAGGGCCGGTCCTTCGACGAGACCTTCGCCGAGAGCTACGAGACCCAGTCGATCCGCAAGGCCGGGCCGGAGATGCGCCGCCAGTTCCTGCTGCGCTCGGAGCTGCGCCCGACCCACCGCGAGAGCGGCGAGATCACGTTCATGGGCAACGCCTACTGGGCGGAGCCGCTCACCCAATGGGCCGGCAAGAAGGTCCTCGTCCGCTACGACCCGGCTGACCTGCACGGCGGGATCTCGGTCTACACGCACCGCAACGAGTTCATCTGCGAGGCGCCCTGCGCCCAGGCGGCCGGCTTCAACAACACCGATGCCGCCCGCGACCACACCCGGGCCAACAAGGCCCGCCTGAAGGCAAACAGAGAGCTGCTCGACGCAAACCGGCGCATGGGCCTGGACGACGCGGTGTCGCGGCTCGCGGCGATCGAGCTTCCCGACGACCCGAAGGCCAGCGTGATCCAGCCCGACTTCACCCGCCGCCCCGTCGCGCGGGCCGTCGGCGACGGGCTGGAGGACGACACACCCGGGTTCCTCGACAGGATCGCCGGCAACGTCACCAGCATCGCCGACAAGCGGCGGCGACGCCTCTGACCGCACCCCTCACAAAGGAGACGGACTTGCCCCCTACCGCCCCCACCCTGCACCCGGTCGACACCGCCCCGGATCTGGACGCCATCCGCGGCACGATCCGCGAGGCGCTGGACGCCGACAAGCACCTCACGCAAATCCGGATCGGCCAGCAGACCGGCTATTCGGCAAGCGCCATCTCCTCCTTCCTGGCGGGCCGATACGCCGGCGACAACGCGCAGCTCGCGGCGGCGCTCTCCGGCTGGATCGACAAGTACCGCTCCAGCCGCAGCATCGCCGATCTTCTGGGCGATCGTTCAGCGTGGATTGAGACACCCACGGCGCGCCGGGTGTGGAACGCGCTGTCCGGATGCCAGACGATGGCCGACTTCTCGCTGATCTACGGCCACCCGGGCACAAGCAAAACGGTCACGGCCGAGCGCTACGCGGCGACCTATCGCCCCGTCTGGATCGTCACCGCCCGGCCGTCGATCGCCGCCCGCCATCCGTTCCTGTGCCAGATCACCACGACCCTCAAAGGGGAGGCACAGGCCAGCGGGACCGACCGGACCCTGTCGAACGGCATCATCCGGCACATCGCCGGGACCGAAGGCCTGCTGGTGATCGACGAGGCCCAGTACCTCCGCAAGGAGACCATCGACGAGCTGCGCGCCATCCACGACGCCAGCGGGACCGCCATGTGCCTGATGGGTAACGACCTGGTCTACGCTCGCACCCACGGCGACGGGCAGGGCCACGAGTTCGCCCAGTTGATCCGGCGCTGCAAGTACAAGGTGGCGATCAAACGCCCGACCAAGGGCGACGTCCGCGCGGTCGCCCAGCATTTCGGGATCGACGACGAAGAAGAAATCGCCGTCCTCGAGGACATCGCCAAGACGCCCGGCGCCATCGATCACTGCATCGCGGCGATCCGCATGGTGCTGATCTCCGACGAGTTCGGCGGCCGCATCACAGCCGACGGCCTGCGCCGCATCGCCGACGAGTGGGCGGTCCACGTGCAATGAGCCGGATCGGTCCCTCCTCCCGCGCCAGCTGCAAGGCCTGCGGCGCCGAGATGCATCCCAACGCGGTGATGTGTCCGGCCTGCTGGGACCTGCTGCCGCGCGAGGACCGGGGCCTGATCACCACCAAACGCCGGGTCTGGCTCGCATCGCCCGACCCGACCGTCCGGGCCATCAACCTGCACGTCTTCATGGGCGTCAGGCACGCCGCGATCGCCAAGGCGATGCACCTGCGGCGCGAGATGGACCGAGCCGCCGCGGCGACCGCTCGCGGCGGGGTTTCAACCGCCTTTCAAGCCCCCTGAAAGGAGCCTCCAATGGAGACCAAGAGCCTACCGCTATCGAGCCTGGAACTTGGCGGTCATGTTGCCGCGGAAGGACACTGGCACGAGCATGATCTCGCCAGTTTCGCCACGCTCATCGCCAAGAAATACGCTCTCACCCATCCCGGCAAGCGCATCTGCTTCGACGTGGATGTCAGCCGCATTCCCTCGCGCCACGGCGGCGACGGGTATCACCCCGTTATCGTCACCGAGAGCGTGCCCGGCTACCAACCGACCACCTTCGATATCGGAAGCTCGCTCGCTGTTTGCCGGGCGAACGTCGATTGCGCCAACGCCGTCCTGAGACTCTCCAACGACGATGTCGACCAGATCATCGGGTCTGCCATCGCTGCTCAACAAAAGGAGGCCGGTGATGAACGCTGAGTTCGATCGTGATACGGCCTCGTCCAGCCCCATGTCGCACCGCTTCTCGGGCGCCGAGATGGACCGCCTCCGCTCGGCGGTCCGCCGGGTATCGGATCGGCACGGCATGACGCTGACGGTGATCGCCGAGGCGTGCGGGCTCGCCCGCGGGACCTTCACCAACTGGCTCGGCGGCACCTATGGCGGCAACAACCACCGGATCGCTGCACGGGTCGACGCCTGGATCGCCGAGGCCTACCCGGATGACGCCGAGGACATCGAGGAGGAGCGGGCCGGCCCCGCGCCCGACCTTGGCACCATCGAGTGGTACGACGATCAGGACGCCCCGCTGCGCCGCGGCAAGGTGGTGTTCCGCTCCCTCATGTGCGCCCGCCACTGGGCGATCGTCGCCGAAGACGAGCAGGGCCGCGTCGGCCTGATCCTTCGCCGCGACCCGGAGCCGGGCTCGACGATGGTCACCGTCTACCCGACCCAGCCCGATCTCGGCCGGTACTTCGCCATGGCGAAGCTCACGGGGCGGGATCCGCATGTGGGTGTCGACCGGGTGATGAACGTCCTCGCCGAGACCACCCTGTTCTACGCCTCCGGCGCCGGGGCCTACCTATGACCGCCGCACGGCAGGCAACCGCGTCGGCTTCGGGCACGATGGGCGCCGACCTCGCCGGCTACAAGGTCTGGCCGAGGATCGGATCGGTGGCGACCTTCTGGCGACCCCGGAACGACGAGGTGGTGCGGGTCAAGGCGACCATCGTCACCTACTACGGCCGGGGCGACCTGCGGGTCTTCAACCTGTCGCTCGACGGCCAGGTCTTCCAGGCACGGTTCGTCACGATCGACGGCAAGCTCCGCGTCGCCCCGATCGAGGCGGGCGGCGGGACGCCCGTCTCCTATCCCTGCGAAATCAAGGAGCCGCGGCCATGACCACCCGGCGCCTTGCCCGGCTGCTCGCTCCCCGCGGCGGCCTGTTTTGGTTCATCCGCCAGCAGCTGCGCTGGTGGCTGGGCCGCCCATCCAACCATCTCCCGAGGAGGATCAAGTGACAGACACGATGCTCGCCGAGCCGGCGGTTCCCGCCGGGTACCTGAAAGACGCCAAGGGCCGCCTCGTGCCCGCGTCCATGGTGAAGGATCACGAAAAGCTCGAGGACGATGTGGTCCGCAAGGTGCTGGGCTACGCCGACGATCTCTCGGCACAGATCGGCCGGTTCAAGGGGCACACCTTCGAGGATGTCGCCACGTTCCTCGATCTGCTGTCGGAGAAATACAACGCCAGCAAGCGGGGCATGACCGGCAAGGGCAACGTGACCCTGTCGACCTATGACGGGTCCGAGCGCATCCAGATCCAGGTGCATGACACCCTGACCTTCGGACCCGGGCTGCAGATCGCCAAGTCGAAGATCGACGACTGTCTGCGGGCCTGGTCGGCCGACGCGCGCCCGGAGCTGCGCGCGATCGTTACCGAGGCCTTCCGCACCGACAAGGAGGGCCAGGTCAGCCGCGAGGCGCTGTTCTCCCTGCTGCGTATGGAGATCGAGGACGCGGGCTGGAACGAGGCGATGCAGGCGCTGCGCGACAGCATCCGCGTGGAGGGGTCGAAGACCTATATCCGCCTGCAGCGCCGCGGCGATGACGGCGCCTGGAGGACGCTGTCGATCGACCTGGCGTCTGCGGTGGTGCCCGAGGGCATGGTTGCGAGCCATGTCCCGGCCGCCGACTGAGGCCCGCGCCGTGGTCGCCCCTTTGGACGACGCCCTGCTCGGGCTGCTTCGCGCGAAAGAGCGCGTCGTCAAGGCGGCGACAGGCTGCGGCCGCGTGCGGCAAATCGACCGGGACCTGACCGCCGCCGTTACCGCCGTCGCGGTCCAGCTGCGCGGCCGTGTCCCGGTCGACCCCACCGAACCCTTCGGCCTTGTCGAGCGCTTTGTGGACGCCGGCGGCGATCTCGACGCTCTGCACCGCGCCGTCGAGCAGCGCCGCTTCATCGAGCGCCAGGAGAAGCAGGCGCCATGAGCCAGGCCACTGTCAAAGCCCTCGCGCGCGACCCCAAGAAGGCCCGCTACGCGCTGATCAACATCGCGCGCGGCCAGCTCGGTCTGGACGAGGAGACCTACAGGGCGCTGCTGTACTCGGTCACCGGCAAGTCCAGCCTGCGCACCATGTCCCTCCGCGAGCTGGACAGTGTTATCGACCGCATGAAGGCCGACGGCTTCCGGCACAAACCCAAATCCAAGACCCCGCCCCGGCGCGCCGGCACGCGCGCGCTGGCGGACGATCCGCACTCCCGCAAGGCACGCGCTCTCTGGCTCGCCGGTTATCATCTCGGCGTGATCCGCGATCCGCGCGAGGAGGCCCTCGTCGCCTTCGCCCGACGGCTGACCGGCAAGGACGCGCTGCAGTGGGCGATGTCCGAGGACGCCAATGACGTGATCGAGGCGCTGAAGGACATGATGCGCCGGGAAGCCGACGTCGTGTGGGAGATCCACGAGCGCCGGATGGTGACCGGTCAGAGGTGGGAAACGCTGGCCTACGAGGACCGGTACTGGGTCCTCCGCGCGCAGTGGAGGATCCTGCGCGATCGTGATGCTCTCGCGGGCCTGCCGGACCCGGACACCTGTCCGCCGGCCGTGGTGCTGCGCTGGACCGATACGGACTGGTACGGGGTGATGGAGTGCCTGGGCCAGGCCGTCCGGCAGGCCGTCGCGAGGTCCAGGTGATGTCACGCCGGCCGCCCGCATCCTCCGTCGCATTCGGATCGACCCGACACCTGACGTTGATCGTCGCACAGCACAAGCTGCGCCGCGGCCGGGTGGTCGCCGATGAAGTTATCCGCGAGCTGCTGGCCCTGGCCGCCGATCGCCAGCGGGTCGCGGCGGCGGCCCATGCGGATGCCGTCCGGCTGCTTTCCCTGGCGGCCGAGATCCGGAGCGGTGCGGTCGAACTGCCGGAGCCGCAGCCGCTGGAGGAGTTAACCCGGGCGCGCCGGCGGCACTTCATGGACCGAGCCTGAAGCATGGCGGATGTGCGCACTTGGCCCACTGGTCTTCGCCGACTGGCCGAGGTGATCGGCCCGGCCGCCGCGGTACGGCTGTCTGAGGTCTATGGTGGGACAGTCCTCTATGTGCACCGGACCATGTCGATCGACCACCCGGTGGTCCAGGTGATCGGGCTCGACAAGGCGGAGCAGCTCGCGGCCGAGTTCGCGACGCAGACCCTGGAGATCCCGCGCGGCACGTTCAAGGATTTGAAGAAGGCGCGGATCATCGACGCCGACGGCCCTTCGCGAACTGTCGCACTGGATACCGGGTGCACACAGCGCTATGTGAACAAGGTCCGGGCAGAAGCCCGCCCCGACCCGCACGAACCATCTCTGTTCGATCCACGGCGAGACGACTAGCCCCACATCCGGGGCTTGCCGCCATCAACCCTGATGTGTCACTTCGTCAAAAAAAAACGTACAGTGGCGCTGATGGCACGGCCATTGACCGTGCTGCGGCCGGCCTCCAGATCTGAGGAGGTCCCTTCGGCGCGACGCGGAGGATCGGGAGTGGCAGGAGACGGGGCAATGGAAAGAATCGACCCACTGATCGCGGGCTTTTTCAGCGTCGCGGATGCCGCGCGCCTCATTGGTGTGTCTCAGCAGACGGTGCGCGGCTGGCTGAACGGGTATGCCAATAGCCAATCCGGCCCTGTCGTCGAGCGTGACTTCGAGGGTACCAAGACCATCAGTTTCCTCGATCTGATGGAGCTTCGGTTCATCTCGATCTTCCGATCGCAGGGCGTGTCCATGCCGACCCTCCGCCAGGCTGCTGAGAACGCGCGCCGCGATTGGCATGTGAAGCATCCGCTGGCGCTGTCCAGCGAACACTATGTGACAGATCGGCGGAAGGTGTTCGCGCGCACGGCCGAGGAAACCGGCGACCAGCAGACCTGGGATATGGCGACCGGTCAGCACGAGATGTGGAACACGATCGAACAGACCATCGAGCGCGGTATCGTGTTCGACCCCAAGACCTACCTCGCTAGAACTTGGCGTCCGCATCCGTCCGAATTCCCGAACGTGATCATTGACCCCCGGATCGCGTTCGGCAAACCTGTGGTTGAAGGCACCGTGGTTCCGACCGAGGTTCTGTTCAGGCAGTGGAAGGCGGACGGTGCCAAGGATCGTGTCGCGCGATGGTTCGAGGTGTCACCGGACGACGTCACCACCGCCATTGAGTACGAGTTGTTGGCCGCTTGAAGATACGAGCAGACGAGCATGTGGCCGCCGCAATCGTTAAGGCGGTCCGCGAGATCTCCCTCAGCCCGGGCTGTGAGATTTCGTCTGTGAAGGAAGCGGGACATGCCGGGGCCTCCGATGTGCACTGGATCACGAAGTTCGCACAGGAAGGCGGAAACGCGATCCTCTCTGCGGACAAGGACTTTCTGAAGCTCGAGCCACAGGTGAATGCCGTCTTCGATACCGGCATGAAGGTCATTCACCTGCCACCAAAATGGCAGAACGCTCCAGGACATCTGCAGGCGGCTCACATCCTTCAATGGTGGAAGCGTATTGAGCAAACAGTGGCCTCCATGCGCCAGCGGGAATGCTACCGCCCAGAGTGGAACATCACCGACCGCGGCGAGATGAAGAAGGTCAAGATTGACTTCGCTAAGGCGCAGAAGACCCGTCGCCACTCCAAGAACAAAGGCGGCT
>JAYDZE010577188.1:0-29669 GCA_034509125.1 Monilaria moniliformis
TATATAAAGTGCATTAAAATGAACACCGAACAAATCCAAAATCGGATATATGCATAACTAAGAATTAATATATACCATAGAATTACAAACACACGGTTAAGATTTAAGGAAATGTCGTATATTCATCATTAATTAATATCATTAAAGGATATGATTGTCTCATTCGATCATTAATTGTTGTTTTTTAGGTAGTTGCCATAATTTTAGGATTAATTGCTACCAAATCAAATGCACGATCCCCATATCTTAATTTAGGATTAATTCGTTATTTTAATGCATGTCTAATGATTTTATTATTATCCATAAAGATGGTATATTACAATTATAATTATGTAATTCATGCTGAATTGTAAAATTGAAACTAACATTTTGTTTAAAATTTTAATGACATAATTGGTGTTATATGATGATATGTGGGTAAAACAATAATCATGTGGGTAAAATACCTATGACATGTAACAACAATTAATTATAAGCGACAACAAGGAATCGCTAATTGTGTATATAAATATATATCATTACTTGGAATAATATACTGCATTGCACTTGTTTGTAGTATTCATTATTCCACTAAATGTCAAAGCATATATCATAATCAAATATCATTTAATTCTAATGATAATATCATTATCACTTAACAAGTATATCTTTTGTTGGGCAAATACGTATGACATTGCATTCTAAATAAGAAGGTATTATTATTAGAATAAGAGTGTATAGATCAGTATAAGAAGGTATCATTATGAGAAGAAGAAGAAGAAGAAGAAGAATGTATCATTATGGGATGAAGAATGTATCATTATCACACGAAGAATGTATCATTAGTCGTAGAATTATATCATTATCAGAAAAAAATTGTATCATTATCGGCAAAAGAAGTTAGCATTAATCGTGGACGAATGTATCATTAATCATCATTAACCATATCATTATAAATGGACATGAATCAATATCTCACTTTGCATAAAAATTTGAGTATTAATGATGGCATGGTTTTTTACACAAATATTATAATCCATAAACAAGCAAATATTTTCAATAAAAATAGGTTATATCATAACCGATTTTTTTGCATAAAATAATAATAATAACCTTCGCCTATTATAATAATAATAAACTCTACGCCATGTGTCACGATTTGCTACCATAAGATCCAAAAAATGTGTAGTTGTGATGTGTTCTTAGTTCTGCAATAAGAATTGTTCTCAATATATATATATATATTATACGCTTATTACATTAATATTGAAACATGATATTTGCTATACTACCAACTTTATTGGTACTAATTTAGATAAATGATTTTATAATTTTCAAACTTTCGTATTTTTGGATTTTTAGATCTTTTATGCAATTTCGGATTTTTGGTTCGAATTGGATTTCATAGTTCAGATTTCGGATTTTCGGATTAGGATAATTAGGTTCGGTTTGGATTTAATTTTCAAAAAATTTCAAATTTTCGGATCGATTTGGAGTATGCGAAAATCCGAACTGAAATATGAATGCTCATCCCTAGCTGCAGTCGGCAGTGAGCGACAGTGGTGGTGGTGGTAGTGGTTGTGGTTGTGGTGGCAGGCGAAGTCAGTTGTGTATGTGATTTGTATTTTGGGGGAGAGAATAGGGAGGCGGAGTCAGCTGTTGTGTGGGTGTGGTAACAGACGTCAGACGTTAGATACTGAATTAGAATTAGGTCTTTGAATTTAAATTGTGCGAGTAATCGGGTATACTCGCATACCCACATGGCTATACCTGATACCCACAAAAGCCAATTTTTTGATACCTGCACTGGATCTGCATCCCGATATTTGCGGGTATCGGGTACCTGATATCTGTGAGAGTATCGCGTCTTGTCGGGTATACTTGCGCTGGTATCGGATATCTGATCCCCGATACTCGAATTTTGAATTGACAGTCCTAGTCACATAATTATCTTTTCCTTTAAAAAATATATTATACCTATAATTATAAAACAACCAGTTAATTATTTAGTCGAGCAGATAAACTTTATTTTGATTTACACAAAAGTGTGATACAATTACATAATTATAAATACTAAATGTTGAATATACAAAGATTGTATTTCGTGTATAAATATTAATTTCACTACTTAGAACTTGACGCTGCTACTACTACTATTATTATTATTATTATTATTAGTAGTAGTAGTATTATCATGATCATTGTTATTGTTAATTAATAACTAAAACCTTATTCGCTTACAAAAAAAAGCTTAAACCCTATTAAAATCAACACCCCACGCTAAGTCGCAGACGTATCATATCAGATACACTCAATTCGGGCTGCCGCCGCCGCTTCCGAGACTGCCGCCGACGATACTCGACTCCGCTGTGCTGTTCGCATACCACAGTGTCAGTTTAACATTTAGCGCGTGAGTATGAATAGTGAACCCTAGAAAACCTTATCTTGTATCGACTTTGCTTTGTTATTGTGAAAATATTTATTTGGCTTGCTACTAGGGCACAACTTTGAAGAATTTGATGTTTCCTTTCCAATAGTTGTACTAAACCCGTATTTCATAATTTAGGTTGTGGAGCTGGCAATGAACAATAACGACAAGAAGAAGAAGCTGAAGAAAAAGAAAGCTTCAACTGATGTCAGAGTTGTTGCTGAGGTTGTTGAAACTCGCCATGTGAAAGGTAATCTAAATGCTTCAATTGATCATACTCGTGAGGGGATAGGATTCACTGAGACATGTTATTGGCAGATGCAACACCTAAAACAAGGGGAGGAAAGAAAAAGAGTCAGAAATTGAGTGATAAAAAAAGAAGGAAGAGCGGGGCTACCAGAAGAGGTGCTGAGAACATTGTTCCCAGCCTTACCAACGAAATTGAACATTCAATTCCTAATAGAGAACCAAGTGAGGTAAAATTGCTGAAACAAAGAAAAAAGAAGAGGAAGAATGTTGAGAGTATCAGCCACTTTGATGAATCAAACGACAAAAATGATGCATCTGAAGAATGCAATGGTAAGAAAAATGATAAAATAAATAATGAAATTCTCAATGTTTTATGCGTAACTTGCTGTACATCTCAAGGTATTGCAATCCTTTATTCTATTTGTGATGCTATATTCTAGCAGTTGTTTTTACCTTGACTTTGTTTCTTATGCCTCTGATCTATAACCTTCTTGAGAAGGACCTAAATCATGCTATAGTTAGTGGATGGGAACTGATGTCTGAGATCTTGTTGGTGTGTGTTGATGTTTGAAAATGGAATTGGTAAAAGAAATTCCACACAAGACTAGGTTGAGTAATCTCTTCACCTCCATTATAAGAGGTCCTAATTTGTTGAGAGTCATTTAGATTGTGTTGGGATTCTGGGTGATATTACTTCTTAACAGTTATTGGATGGCAGATTCTATACCTGAAGAACAATTTTCAATTTCTGGAAGAGTTAGCAAGGGTGCTGTTGCAAGGAACACCAAAAAAGGTAAAAAGCTAAGGGTTTGCTGCACATTTCGTTTATCTTCACTTGCTTTTATGTTTAGGATAATTGAATCCTTTTGTTGATAGGTAAGTCAAAGAATCCGAAAAAGAAGAGACAGCTAGTGTCAGATCATATACCCTCGGATAATTTGCTCGAAACAAGAGAAGAAAATGCAGAAGATGAAGTTTATCAGATGTCTTCAGGGGATGAAGATTACTCTAAAGGAATGAAAAGTATGATCTTTGTATCAAAGAAGTTTTCTTTTTATATGTGAAAAGATCTTTGGTAAAATTCTTG
This sequence comes from Monilaria moniliformis, assembly GCA_034509125.1. Lineage (NCBI taxonomy): Eukaryota > Viridiplantae > Streptophyta > Magnoliopsida > Caryophyllales > Aizoaceae > Monilaria > Monilaria moniliformis. The sequence goes on from JAYDZE010577188.1 coordinate 3,744, forward strand.
TTGTTGTGTATAGATTCATGAAACATGATCATTATAATAGATGGCCAGGGGTTTATGTAGACTTTCCAACAGTGATGCTATTTCCTTTTTCCTCATCATACACGTGATATCAAATGCCTTCACACATGTTAGCTAGGGTTTAGGGTTCATTAGAATCTCATTTTTATGGTTATGCCACCATAGGTTTGTATGATTAGCAAAATGAGGCCTATTCAATGTAAATACTATTTGAGAACTAGGTTGATGTTGGTATGTCCTCCATTTCAACCTGTTGAAATATGTTGGTTGATTTAGCCTGTTTAAATAATATAATTGTATTTGTATAAATTCTTTTATGATAAATTAATACACCAACTGAGCATGCGTTAGCTTGGTTGGTGAAGAGTAGTCACATAGAACTCTCTCTGTCTCTCTTTCTCTCCCTCCCTTCCCCCTAGTTCGTCTGTACGGCTGCGCGTAGTCCAGTTCTAGCCTAAGTCGGGTTATCTTTTTCATAATTGTTCCTTTTTCAACATGACTAAAGGTTCTGTTTGTTCAGAATGGATCACACACTATCATCAGAGTAGACCTGGGCTGAAGGTTCTGCAAGATAGGATTGATGACTTCATAATGGCTCACGAGGCAAGAGAGGAGCAGGTAATGGTTTTACTCTGCAACATACCATACTATCTCTCAATTACAACATATGATGAAAGGTAGCACATTGACGTTATTGCTGATATGATGTGTGCTCAAATCTTTGGCTAAAGAAGAAATACTTGTTGTAGGGCTGGAGTTTGTTCTTTTAGAGGCTTTGGTACATGTATAAATTAGTATATGCTGCTCTTTCTCATTAATTTGTATCATGACTTCTATGATCTGCTTTCTTCTGCTTCAAACTTCTGTTGACTTGTTTGATTCATGCAGGCTAAGGCAGAGCAGCTGGCCCAAGCTGCAGAAGGTGGATGGACTGTTGTTGTGCATCAGAAAGGTCGTAAGAAGACTACTGAAGCTGAAAGTGGAATTGCTGTTGGTTCTGTGGCCCAAGCTGCTGTCCTAGACAAGATGGGAAAGAAGAAAAAGAAGGAAGTTGGCCTAGATTTCTACCAGTTCAACAGAAGGGAAGCACATAGAAATGGTAGGTTCTTCTGAACCTCTCGTGCAAATTTTCATAGGATAATGCATTCTATGCCAAATGGCCCGTACATTTCATTTGTTCTATTTGTTCTATAAAGAGGCTGGTGAAAGGATTATGTTTATGGTAGTCTGATTTAGTGTTCAGTAATATTTAACTTGTTAGGTTTTGAAAATCACATGATGTGCTACTTGCTTTCTCATACTGAAATATGTCTGGGTTGAATGCAGAGATCATGATGCTGCAAAGCAAATTCGAGCAGGATAAAAAGCGGATACAACAGATGCGAGCTGCAAGGAAATTCCGCCCCTATTAACTGCTTACCCCTCTCAATGAGAGTGTTTCTTCACTGTTGTTTGCTGGTTTTCAAAGATGGTGTTTGGATCTTAATTTTTCGCTCATCTTTTGTACATTCAAGGTTGAGTCGTGTTCTTTGAATGGATTTAGGGATTTAGAGCATTGTTGTACGGTTGTACCTGCTTTACCTGTACCAATTGGCTCTTAAGATGTACTAATTGTTGGGTTGTTTGGATACTCTGGCTACAGGAAGTCGGGGAGATTTTTGAATTACAAATCCATATAGCGAATTATTGATGGCACTCGGTCGCTAGTGGACTTGAAATTGTCAAATCCCATTTTGAGATATATTGGAGAAATTAAAATAAACTTTCGATTATATAGATTTCTTCATAGTTTAGGTAACGAAATATTTTAGTTCAACAAACAAGTATCTACTTTGGATCATAGAATAAATTCATAAAAATAACATAAACTGATTAATTATTTCAAACTTATTTAATAATCTTTTACTTAAAACATACAATCAAATCACATAGATATATATATATATATATGTTATATGAATCTAATCTGTCACAAAATATCCACCTCATCCCAGTAAAAGAATGTTAGTCGAAAATCGAACGGAGAGCTAATCTTATACAAAAGGACTGTAAAATGCAACTTCAAAAACTTAACAGATCCAACAATCACATCACAACTAACAACAGCAAATACATGCAAGTGGCAACGGTCCAACGCTATAAACCACAACCACCCTAAAGCCTAGAGTGAAAACGAGGCTTAACCATGCTACTCATATGTGGTAACGATAATGCAGTCACGGAATCCAAATCATTAATAAGATACTCCTTCTTCCCAACTTCCTCTTCCTCATCCTCATCCTTGCTCCAACCGGTTTCCAGAATCAATCTGGGTAAGCTGCAAGTGCTGGAGAAGCTGCTGTATTGAATTGACCCTCCTTTCGCAAGAGTGTCATAGCTCTTGTCCCTGCAGAAGTATCCATTCATATCCAAACTGAACTTCGTATTGAACTGCTTCTCACCAACACAAGTATGCAAAGCTACAGAAAACTTTGCTGGTTGGAAGCACGCCAAGACCTTCTCAACTACCTGGGTAAGATCCAGTGTTCTAAAATCATAACCAACAGCTTCGAAACTTGCATAGCTGAACCCATCTTCCGGTGTGACATGAACTGTCGAGATTGCACTTCCTTCTAAAGCATTCATAGAGTAACCACAGGGATCAAAATCAAAATCGCATATCTCGGACTGTGGAAGAATTTTCCTGATACCAGAAACTTCAGTCATGACGGCTGCAGAGCTCGACTGATTCTTGAAAAACACCGAGGCCTTCTTTTGGTCCAAGTTGGTCATGCACACCTCTAGAGTATAAACAGGAGCCTTACCGCGGGTTGATCGTGCACAAGCAGAGTAAATGTGCCATTTCTGATGTTCATCAGCACCAGCGATCACACAGGCCTTGCTGCTCAGGCCAAGTTTGCTAAAATAGCTATCGAGAACAGCCACTTCATCACTAAAGTGCCGATGTGGAAATGGCTGAGCACCTGGGAATATGAAAGTACCACGAGTGTATTTAACAGAGCTCACAGTGAGTCCAAGTGCATCAGCCAATTTAAGGATAGGTGGGACTGAAAGCAGCAGTTTAGTAGTCCCGCAAGTTTTCAGTATTATCTTGTATGGGTACACGAAGAGGCTAGACTCGGACAGGACATAGGAATCGACTTTAGAGTTCTTTAATGAGTAGACGATGGTGCATTGTGCTGGCTCCAGTATTTCATCCAACTGGTCTTTTGAAAGAGATCGGAGACCATGAGCCCCAGGATCAGCAAACATTCCAGGCTCATGGAATGAAATCTCCAGTCTTTTCTCATAACCTTCAAATCCGATCATGGAGATTGGTAAAGCCATTTCTGTTGGTAAGGAAGGACTGATGTATGGGACCGAGAATAACAAGGAAGAGGAATGGAGAAAGCAAAGTTATGAGAAAGGAGACTGTTCTTCGAGCGTGACGAATCTCAGGATGGTCTCCGAGCACACTGTTGTTAGAACACACAAATAAATAAATAAATAGAACACATAATTATTTGAGCATGTAAGAACCGATTGAAAATCATATGAGAAGAAATAAGTAGAACTCACGTTGGAGTAGGCAGCAGATCTGAATTTCTTAATTCCTCCACGTGGTCGAACGTCTTCAATGCTGTAAATAAGGGGAGCTTCGTAGAACAAGGATTTACTACTACTAGACTTCTTCTTCCCTCCCTTGGACTCCATATTTCATTCAATTCTCCCTGTAGCAGTCAAATAAGATCCAGAAGAAATCAATACAAGTAAAGTTTCACAGGATGGGAAAAGAAAACTACCAAGAAAGAGCACATAAACAACTTCATTTGATACAACCAATTCTAGAGACAAATAAATGTATCCCACAAGAATATTAAGACTTACATAAAACAACCAGAAAGTAGTGGAAATATAGCAATCACAAGTTTCATCACCTTCTTTGCCTAGGATGTTTTGTACAGAATATAATTCATTTGCGTAGCAGTTAAGAAGCGTTGCAGATGTATGAAAACAAGGAGAGGAAACGTTAACTAAAGTTTCCAACAAAGCCCAGATAAAGATTCAGCAAAATCCCTTATCAAGGGACGTTAGGGATACATAGGCTGCAGAACTCAAGTTTGAGGCTTAAGATAGAAATAGGGGTACTTGCATTTTCCCCTTGAAAGAACAATAATATCCCTATATTTTCAGAAAATGCAAACTTTTCTCTCACTAAATTCACATAACCCTACCGGAAGAAATCAATATATTCCCAATCACACAAATTCATTGACAAATGCAAGCTGTAAATTGAAAGATGATAACATTAATCAAGCACCATCAAATAACTACAAAGTTGAATAATTTCGCAGAACATCAAAGATCAAAGATTCATAATCATATTTAAATTGCAATTACTCACAGGTAATATTGATGGATACAAGAAGAATTCAACAACCCCGTGAAGATCTACTTTCTCGCAAGAACGAACCCTGAAATTTCAATAGGATCAGAGTATCGTCAATATACACATAAATAAAAACGAGAGAAAAGAGAGAGAGAAACGTACAGATGGAAATGAATTTGGCAATGAAGAGAAGAGGATAGGAAATGGAAATGATGGAATTTCCAAAGAGGTAGATAGAAATTATAAGGGGGAAGCGGTGTGGTTTGGTGATAGGGATGAAAATGAAAATGAAAATGAAAATAAAAATAATAATAATAACAATAATGATACATTTATAGTATATGATATTATATTACATAGGTACATAAGAGGATAAAGCCAATTTGCCAAGACATCTAGATGAGTTCGCCACATCGTTTTCGCATGACTCAAGGTGGACCCAATTTCGAAAATATTGAAAGCTCAGTCCTTTTTTATGTTACTTGGCTATTACGTTTGACTAGACCCATATTTCTTTCTTCACATTAGGGGTGATAATCGGTTTCCGGTAATCCGGTAAAACCGGTACCGTACCGGGAACTGGTTTTCCGAGTACCGGATATACCGTTTCCGGTCCGGTAACCAGTACCCCCATAAATTATAATTCTGGTACCCGGGTAACCGGTACCGAACCGGGTACCGGTTAATATTAACCCTAAATTTAAAATTTCTAATCTCTAATTGAATAATTCATATTTCCTACTACTCTATTCTTATCATTCTGCCCTGCCCGCCGCTTCACTCCACCCTGAGAAACAACTCAGTCTCCACCCGACTCGCCACCGCCGCTACTCTCCACCATCGCCACCGACACTGCCGCTCCACTCCACCGTCGCTCCACTCCACCGTCGACTCGCCACCGCCGCTACACTCCACCGTCGCCACCGCCGCTCCTCTCCTCCCTAAAGGTCAGTTTTTTCTTCGATGGGAGCTCACTGTTAATGTTTAATCTTTTCACTTTTCATTTCTGGGAGTTTGGGTGAAAGTAAAATTGGTTTGTAATATCTGTAATACTCTTAACCCTTTAATTAGTTTGTGAATTGTGTTTTTAATCTTCAAATATCTTTAACTATTGCACCTAGAATTTGTCGTCTCCATAGAATTGTGTAGTTAAAGACCATTTGTATGACGGAAGTATGGATGATATTTGATGATTTCTTGTCACGATATGATGTTTTATCATAACCAATTGTGAGTGAAAATCCTAGTTTTGATGATTTCTGTAGAACATCAAAGCATGGTTTGTTGTTGTTGTGTCTTCATAACTATTACTTGTGGTGATAAAGAGAGAAATTTAATTTTTAAGAGCAGGGAACTTTAGAAAAATAGTGATTTCATTCTATTAAATTATCTATAGCTATTGCATATAGAATTTGCTGCCTCCATAAAATTGTGTAGTTAACTAATTTTAATAATTTTCTTGTCACTTTATGTTGAACTTGTTATAACAGATTGTCAGTAAAGATCATAGTTTTAATGATTTCTATTGAACACCAGAGCATGATTATTGTACTTGTGTTTTCATAGCTATTGCTTATGATTCCTTTCTCTCTTTCTTGAATTTTGTTTAAGATCCATAATGAGGACTTATACTATTACACAAATCTACCTTCTCAGATTTAGGACAATTGCATTATGTCATATTATCTTGGTCTTAATGCAAGATGAAAATGTCACAGGTGTTCCTTACTTGAATATCTCAACATAGAATCTCCCAATAAACTTTGTAAATGATTTTTACAATTTAGTTACTGTTTGTTTCATATTATTCAGAAATGAGTTTATAAACAAGATTTATTTAGAAATCAACGTGGTCCTGTGACCTCTTTCTAATTATTCAGTTTAAAACAAGATTTATTTGGCATTTGTTGCGTATTAATTCATTGTGATAGTATTAGCAGCCCTCTGAACTGAATAATCTGTTCAAGAGAATAAGTGTCCAGTTAATACTATTTTTCTTTTGTGGCTTTCGGCCTCTGGAGTGTGGAGATTTTTTGATAAATATGAGTATGTGCTTGACATCTCCCTGCTGTAACTGACTAACTTCTATGTTACATACTTGTTCATCTAGATCAAGTGCTTGAATGGAGAGTCAACAAGATGATAACGGGACTTTTCCCCAAGATCAAGAGTTGGAAGAATTAGAGGAGCAAGAAAATATTGTTACTAGGGGTCCAAGTGGAGAAAAAGCAACAAAGAAGCGAAAGCAAAGAATTGTATTAGGATTTTTTTTATTTTTTATTTTAAAATATGAAAATCGGTTCCATAACCGGTAAATCGGGGGAATCGGTACCGGACTGGAACCGGAACTGAAAAACGGATAACTTATCCGGTTCCGGTTCCTAAAATTCCGGCAATTCCGGTACCGGCTACCTGGATTTTCGGTTCCGGTTAACCGGAACCGGACTGGTTATTACCCCTACCTGAAAGGACTAAGCTATGGTTTCAGTGGAAAAAAAGACAAATGCTTCCTATTATTCTATTGGAATTGTCTTCATTGAAGTCTACATTTGATCAACAAAATGGAATAGGCAAGGTCGACGACAAAAAGAAAGTCCAAGCAAAGGGAAAGAAAGTCCAAATCAATTACCTGCCGGCGATGAATGAGAACGCTAGACTGAATAGAAATTCTGGCGATGAATCGGCGAGTAGACCACTGGAAACAAATCCTGTCGCCGGAGCTGAAGCTAGATTAGAGCAGGGTCACTGGAAACAGAGGGGTGTTGTCAGAGCTGAAGCTAGAGCGGCGACGATCACCGGCGGTGTAAAGCGAGAGAAAACAGAGGGAACTAAGTTGAGAGACGTGAGAATGCGGTGGAGAGGCACTGGTTCATTGAAAATTTAGAATAGACACTGAAATGTGAAAGTGTGAATAAGAGAAGACAAGCCCTAATTTTTGACTTTTTATTTTTAGTTTTTTTTCTTGTAACCCGATGGGCTAACCCGCAAGCCTGGAAGGCTGACTCGCTTAACCCGCCAGCCCGAACGGGCTAGCCCAATTAGCCCGATTCCTTATCGGGTTGTAATTTTATAGCCCTAACCCTCTAAATTTAGCGGGCTATTCGGGCCAGCCCATCGAGTTCGGGCTGAACTGACATCCCTAAAAATAAAATAAATTAAATTTTCTATATCAGTGCCTAGATCTGGCTCTGATACCAATTGTTGGGAATTTAATTCCAATGAATGAATTTTCTCTTTCTCAGGATCTTTCGAGGATGACATAGAAAAAATAATTAGCCAATTTTATTTACAGATCTGCTATCAAGAACGCACATAAAACACATAATTTAGAATTTAAATCCTAAATTTTAAATTCTGATACTAAGGATCTGAATACTTACAGAACTTTATCTCCAAAGATCAGAAGATTGCCCGCATCTTCTCAACGTGTAGATCTTATATCTATCCTAAATCTTCTAACTTATTCCCAATTCCAGGTTTGAATACTGGTGTGGACAGTAGCTATCAAACCTTATAAGACTAGAGAAAGAAGAAGAAAATAAAATTGACGATCATAAAACAGAATATAATCACTAGATTATAAAGGGCAAACCATGCAAAAATAATATTTGTTCACAAGTGGCAGAGAATGATAGTTCTTACAGTTATTAATACATAAGCAGCTCATAAAGCATGCTTTGTAGTATATAACTCCAACACATGATTACAGAATGATTATAAACATCAATATTTCAACACTCAGGCTATTCCTTCATCATTAAAACGCATGTAAAATATCATTTTCTACGTTTAAACACATAATTATAACTTATCATTTACAAATCAAAACCAACAAAATTCAAAATAATGCCCACACGGTTTACATTCATCAGTTCATTTATTTAACAATCCTTGGTTTACGCACATTAAAACATTATGACTCGTAAGGTTAAATATTTCCCAAAAAAAATAAAAGAAAACAATGATGGACATGAAAATGCATTTTCCTTATTATGCACTTAACCTAAGAAAATCGAAAAAATAAAGATAAATTAAGAATCATTATTACTAAATAAACGAAGAAAAATGTGCAGTTTTGAGTTACATACCTCTGGTTGAAGAGGAAATCTTAGTGACAGATTCTCCCCTGATTGACATTGATGCGAATGGATATTTCAAAAGATGTTGATGTAGACTTCCATTTCATTTCATAATTTATGGTTATTGGTCCCTGTTTTTCATGTTGAGATACAATCAGTATTGATGCATGCTAAATGTTCAATTAAAGATTTGATGGTTTTAATTGTTTCAACCAATTCAAGGAATCATAATATGCTAAACTTTGAGTCATAACGGAGATACGTAGATCATATGAAATTATTCTTTGTGAACTTTTGGAAATTGGTGCAGTTTCTTGATTCCTATAAAAGATAAAAAAAAAAAAAAAATTATTGATATACGATCATAAACTGCTTGGGTGAGAGAATATGATTAAAATTGTGATCTCTTATTTAGTTTGAATTAAAATTGGTAATTAGATCAATAGATTTAGTTAATTTATTTCCTTCCCTATGAATATATAGTTTTTCCCTTATTTCTTAGGGATAATTGCCATTTAAATCATAACTTTTCGTTAACTTATGGTCAATCCCATAACTTTTAAAACTGGAACATAAAATCATAACTTTTGACATTTTCTCAATTATCCCATGTATCAAAATTCAAGTGAAATTGGTGGTGACGTGTCAGCCGGAATTTCCGACATGGACAAAATGTCTATTATTCAAAACGATGTTGTTGAGATAATTGTCATTTAAATAATAACTTTTTGTTGAATTACGGTCGACACGTCACCGCCAATTTCACCGAAATTTTGATATGTGCGATAATTGAGAAAATGTAAAAAGTTATGATTTTATGTTCCAGTTTCAAAAGTTATGGAACTGACCAGAAGTCAACGAAAATTTATGATTTAAATGGCAATTATCCTATTTTTTAAGTGAATTGTTTGCTTTGCCTTTAATTTTTATTTTTATAAAACAATACTAAAAATTAGGTCTAGCACTATGGATATTATCCATAATCTATGATGAAAACAATCACAATGCCAGATGTTGTATTATATTCACATGCCTATAAAACGAGAATGCTAAATCTATAATTCCAAGAGAAACGAGATCAAACTATTCATACCGAGAGCTTTACGCATTAAATCAGTTGGACTGATAAGTAACTTGGTACAAAATGTGGTGGTTAAACTTTCCTATACTGAACCTTAAATTAACTTAAGTTGATCGTACACTTGGTCGAATTAGAAATATTTTCAATAGTAGATGACTACTGAAAATATATTAGAAGATTATGATGTAAAGTGTATACTTTTACTTTATGATGCCAGTTCAATAACAATCAATATGAAAGTACTAAAATGTAAAGAAAACAAGTATTTTAAGGTGGTTAGGAGAGTACTGCTTCTACGTTCATGAACTGACACTTTCAATCAACCCACTACTTATGATTCCAACTTGCTTACGAGTGCAAGGAACCTAACACAGTAATTCATCTTATGTGTAATACGACTTAACTTAGTCATCCCTAGATGGCTCCACACCACTTCTTTCTACATCACATACTCATCCCTTAGATGGCCCCACACCACTTTAATCATTTCTTATTTGTTATATTTATTATATATTCTAATTAAATATATTATGCGAGTCAATTAAAAATACGATAAAATTATAAAATTACATTATTGAAAGCCGAAAATTACATAATTATAATTCTAAAATTACATAGGAAATTCTAATCATTCATTAAGGGACCAAAGCGCGCCCAAATTTTTTCGACTATATATTGTTAGAGTCAATTGTAGCTAACGCCATCGCGCGACTACTCACGACGATTTAGGTATTTTTGGGAAGGTTTGCGGCGCACCTTAATTTGGGGCGTCTCTTGCAGTCGAGGAGCTCGACGAGGGTATTTATAGAAGGGGATAGGGTAATTAAAAAAACAAAAAAATGAAGAAAAAATCGGTCAAAGAACATTGGGCAATGGTAGTGTTCAAAAGAAAATGAAACAAAAACTAATAAAAAATATTTTAGATTAAAATCAAAAATAAAAAATAAAAAATAAAAAAAATCTGGCATAAATGATGCGTACTCGCACGTCCAGCAAGTAGGCATCACGTCGGCTGCTGATTGAAGGAAGAGGGAAAGGCGAGTGGCGAGCTAGCTGGCCCTCTTTCCCTTCGCCACCCGCCACCCACCCCACCCCACCCCACCCCACCCCACACAACAACGCAGCTTGTCGCCAACCCATCCTAGGTCAAGCATCTTAATGAACCACATCCTCATGCGAAATAGAATCCTATGGTGGGAGATTCACGGGTAATTTCATGAATGTGTGTCCGAAAATACTACAATCCAAATTATAATTAGTAACTCGTTATTGTTGGTTATCAAATTAGCAATCAAATTCATAAGATAATCAAGAAAGTTCTCCTTGCACGCATCTTTTTTTTTTTGTATTATAAATCATGAACTCGCACTTCACATTCTCTCCAACCATCAGCCAAAAAAAAATGGCAGCAGCTGCACCAACGCCTCTTGCACCTTCCTTCAACCTCTACTCCCCCAAATACTTGATCAAATACAGAACTTCAAGATTGAAGCTCAAACTCAGCAACAATCCAACCCAGCAGTCTATTTCTTGCTTGCCCGCTTCGGTTTCTCGGCCGATATCTGTTAAAGGATCAAGAGCAATAGCAGCATCAAGAATAATCACACGGGCCTATGTTTCTGGCCCGGCTTTCGACGCAATCGTATCGGAGGTTGATCCAAAAATCGACGGCGCCGAGATTGTGGAGCTGCAGGCGCTTGATGTAATTAGTTGGGGGCTGTTGTGGAAACTTGTATGTCAGCATAAATGGAGAGGCTTGGCGTCAGTTCTCACTCTTTTCGGCTGTACGAGTTGTACCCTGGCCATGCCCTTGTTCTCTGGTATGTGAGAATTGTACATTTTCGGAGAATTTTACTGGCAAAGTAGTTGCCTGCAATCCTGATTGTTAGATAAGTGGATGTTTCGATGAACTAGTAAAGAGTCTAGTTTTTGATGCATCATAACAATGTGGGTGTTGTTTTAGGTTAGCAAGTCCAGCGTTAATCACATTCACATTGCTATCCTATGTTTTCTGAGCTTTGAGGAAAGGATGCGATTTCTGTTTTCACATGATTTTGACCTGTTCATGTGATGTAGTTCTGTAGCTTTGCAAGTTACTGTTCTTTCTAGGGAATTCTTGTACAGCCTATCAACTGCGGCATTGATTGTTTCTAGTATATAGTTCTTGGACATTTCGATGAATTGTAGTTGGAAGGGAATCTGAATGTGTAACTCTACTTTATAAAAGTTAGTTTTAATCATTTCTGTTAATCAAAATTTGAATGTGTAGTTTGGGTAGTCTTTGTGGAAGACGAGTAAAACCATGTCTTTGTAATTTACTGTTATGCGCCGTTCTATTATGAAAGTTATAGCTATGAACTTTCCAGAGCAACGACATCTTCTATCAGTTATAAGGGTATTGGTGAACACGAACCATGTACATCCTTTAATCGAACAGGAACTACAAGTAGAAATCATGATGATAGATATGCATCTAGACATTGTGAAAAAGAAGTCAACAAATGTGCATTAAGAATTTATGTATAACGTCCTTTTGTGCATTTGGAGAGTTGGGAAGCTAGAAGGTAGTCATATATGTATTCATGAGATACTTCAAAATATATTATTGTGTAATTCTGTTTAGAACACTTTTAGCATCTGTTAATGCGAGTTTCAATTCCAAAATGTCCCTCCTAGGCTTTTACATACTTTCGTCAATCCATAACTCCCACAGAGAATTATAAAGGCATTCTTGTGATCAGTATATCTTACCGCTCCTGCTAATCCTTTATGCAATATACACTTCTATGTGAATTGTTGTCGACAAAGTTGACACTGTATGTAGTAGCATCAATAAATGAATAAATAAATGAAAGTAACTCTCCCAGTATTTCCATAATAATCAATGGGGGCAGAGTTATATACTATGTAAATGTCAATTGTGACAATATACACCAATATTAATATTACAGGGAAATTTTTTGAAGTACTGATTGGGGCGAGACCAGAACCTATCTGGCAGCTGCTGAGTAAAGTGGGAATACTGTATACATTGGAACCCATTTTCACAATTATTTTTGTGGTAAACATGAATAGCATATGGGAGAAAGTTATGTCAAGCTTAAGAGCTCAAATTTTTCAGAGGGTGTTGATTCAGAAGGTAATTCATTTTTCTTGTCCTATGCTGACATTATAATTGATGACTGTTAGTAAAATAGCAGAAGTTGTTGTTTCATAATATCTGATGTACCTTTGAAGGCTTTAGCAGCTGTACAAATTACTTTCTTATACTTATTTATCGGCGAAGAAGTGAAATGGAAATAGTTGAAAAGTTGTCTCCCTCTATTTTATGCACAACTTCGTTTGTATTCATGTTTCTGTAAATTCCTAATAAGCACTTTATTTTATTTCTGCAGGTGGAGTTTTTTGACAAGTACAAGGTATTACATTAGTCTAATTCATTCACCTGCTCAAATTAATTGGCAAATAATACTAGTCTAAACATTATGTTACATTAGTGGTGATTATATATACTGATGTAAAAGGTTCTACATATAATACTAGTCTAAATCTTATGGTGGGAAAATACTTGGTATTCTGTGGAAAATCCTTTATGTTTCGTGTTCAAACAATCAGCGTCTCTCCTTCCAGCTTCTAAAAGTATCTGGATAAATTGGTGTTTTCCTTCATTTATTGTTTCTCTTCTCTTTGCTCATTCTACTTTATAGAGACTGACCTTTGTTTTATCACTGATTTTTGTGCTATCCTTGTAGGTTGGCGAACTGACTTCTTTATTAACATCGGATTTGGGTTCTCTTAAGACCATCGTTAGTGAAAACATATCAAGAGACCGTGGTTTCAGGGCAATTTCTGAGGCAAGCTACTCTACACTGAGCAAAAGTGAGCTAAATTGATATTGACACCATTTCTCACCTTCTCTGGTGGGAGACTTCGTTACAAAAAAATCTTCATCATTTTTCTCGCTGTATAGGTTAAAGAGATACTAAGTGTAATATAACCCTTTACAATGAATCTTATTATCCTCCATTTCCTTGCTTGGAATTTTGACGACTCTGAGAATATGTATGTCATCTCTTATGCAGGTCATTGGAACACTTTGCTTACTCTTTGCTCTTTCCCCCCAGCTGGCGCCAGTTTTGGGCCTACTTATGCTAACAGTGTCTGCAGTAGTTGGTAAGATTGTCTCATAGAGTTTTGCCAAGTGTTTTCTCCAAACGGGAAAAGGGGTCCTAGTTACAGTTTGGCTTTTTGGTATGGATTCTAAAAATAAGAGAAGGCCGAACTCAAATAGAAACAAACCACATCATATACGACGTTATATCCTATAATATTAGTTTCCTTTTTTGGGGCATTCGACTAACATCTATACTTTTCCTAGCTGTATATAAGAGAACAACTGTTAGTGTCTTTAAAGCTCATGGATCTGCACAAGCCGCCATAGCCGATTGTGTTACTGAAACTTTTGCTGCTATACGTACTGTGAGCTCCCGATATCTTGTTTGATACTGAATGTTTTTGTGCATCCAAGATATTGTGCATCTGGTAACTATAGCGAGTTGGTGATTATTGCAGGTCAGATCATTTGGGGGTGAAAAACGTCAAATGTCAGTTTTTGGTCGACAGGTAGAGTACCTTTGGTTTATGCTTTTCGACGTCTGGCGAAAGTTTTGTTCTGGAACAAGTGTAGAATCTCGGGAATTTCTCAACATGTTATTGGAACTTGTCAGGTTCTTGACTACGAGAGAAGTGGCATGACCCTAGGAGTATATAAGTCCATAAATGAATCCATCACCAGGGTTGCCGTCTATGTCTCTTTAATGGCTTTGTATTGTCTTGGAGGAAGCAAAGTAAAAGCTGTAAGAACTTCAAGAAATTCTACCTTCCTGAAAATTCAAATCTTATCTTCACTTTATGGTTGTATCAAATGTTTTAATTTAGGGCAAACTTGATTTGATATTGAAGAACCCGATTTGTTGTGTGTAGGGCAAACTTGCAGTTGGGACCATGGTTTCTTTTATTGGATACACCTTTACGTTAACATTTGCCGTGAGTGTATTCACTTGGGATTGAATTAATCTTTTCTTATATTCCTTCTTTAAATATTAGAAACTAAAGCAATTCTTGTAGGTTCAAGGTGTGGTGAACACATTTGGGGATCTTCGAGGAGCCTTGGCTGCTGTTGAAAGAATTAACTCGGTCCTATCTGGTGCTGAAATTGATGAAGCACTAGCTTATGCTCTAGAAAAAGACTTGAATAGAAGGAAATCACATGATCCGAACCTCGAACCTCTTTTGGCCAATTCCAACAGAAAAATGCAAACCAGTGGTGTGGGATACATGTCGTCACTAAAATCTGCTAGTGATGTGCGGAAGCTTGCAGAGTCAGGTGATATTCACCTCGAAGGTACGGCCTTTTGGTTAGTAGTCATATTTCATTTTGGAGTTAATTTGTAGCACTGATAACACGCATAGCAGACAAGTTGAAACTGAAATTAAGAAAATATTTCTTGCAAAACCTTAAAGGTTGATTTAAGTGTAGACTGGCTACACATTAAGTGTAGTCTGGCTTTTCGTGCTGGAAAAATGCACACCTTCCTTGAATCTTTCCCTAAGCGATATGTTATATTGCAGATGTTTATTTCTCATACCCTCTAAGGCTCGATGTGGAAATTTTACAAGGTCTTGATCTGACTTTAAAATGTGGAACGACCACTGCTCTAGTTGGTCCTAGTGGTGCTGGGAAAAGTACAGTCGTACAGCTTTTAGCTCGCTTTTATGAGGTTATACCTGATGTTCAGCTGTAGTTGTTGATGAAAGTTTATATCATTACTGGCAAGTAACTGGAGTACGAGTGTTAATATTGCAGCCAACAAGAGGTCGCATATCTGTTGCTGGAGAGGATCTGCGATCATTTGATAAGAGTGAATGGGCTCGTGCGGTTTCCATAGTGAACCAAGTACTATCTCGACCCTTCCTTAATGTTTAGATTACATCCATTAAGTGGTGAAATCCAAGAACAATAACCACAAAGACCAACACATATGGGTTATTTATTGGTTATAAGTATTTCACGCATATGAGGGAGATCTTTAGATGATTCATTTTAGATGTTAAACCTACATGACTAATTTAATGTCAAATAAAGAGCACTCGGTTGCTTTACTAAACAAAGTATATTATGATCTGCCGTAGGAACCTGTTCTATTCTCCGTGTCTGTTGGAGAAAATATTGCTTATGGGCTCCCGGATGATAATGTTTCCAAGGACGACGTGATAGGAGCTGCTAAAGCAGCTAATGCTCATGAGTTTATAATCTCATTGCCACAGGTGATGTAAGCATGGTACTTCACAACAGTCTAACTTTCCAAGTTGTTGTGGTTTGATGATTGATCGTATATCTGTAGGGTTATGACACATTGGTTGGTGAGCGTGGAGGGTTGTTAAGTGGAGGACAGAGGCAGGTATAGTATATAGCATACTCTATCTCTCTCTCTCACACACACACACAAAAATGAGCTGATATGTAACATTGATCCCATCTTCCTATTTCCAGAGAATTGCCATTGCAAGGGCTCTGCTCAAGAATGCTCCGATCTTGATTCTTGATGAGGTAAAATCTTTCCAACTTCAGGCTATTCCTCATCTCTCTTCATAAACGCTTCTTTACAATTCGTCGTGTTTTGCTGATTGATCCTATTTAAGATTAAATACTGCTGCTCGATAGTTAAGCTATCTCAGAGCAATGTATATCTTGATTCAGTTGTTTTATTTATCATTCTACATTGGATGATGTCCAGCTAATAAAGCTCAGTGGTACAGGCCACAAGTGCTTTGGATACTGTGAGTGAACGTCTGGTTCAGGATGCTTTGACTCGTCTGATGAAGGGAAGAACGACTTTAGTGATTGCTCACAGACTCAGCACAGTTCAGAATGCTGACCTAATTGCTCTGTGCTCCGATGGGAAGATTTCAGAATTAGGGACACACTCGGAGTTGTTAGAACAGAAGGGCCTATACGCTTCTCTCGTTGGCTCCCAAAGACTTGCATTCGAGTGAGAGACAATCACTATGCGCTGATCGTTTGACAAAATTGCTGTTCTGTGCCAAAGCAAATGTGAGCTTTTGATCGCGTTTTTATTTTGTTTTCTTGGGGGTTCATAGACCTATTAATTTTTCATTCGCTTCTTCTTTCTTCCTCCCAGAAACCCGGTTCTGCAATTTTAAAAATGGATCGCGAATGAAGAAACCACTAATGCTTCTGCGTTTAACATCTTGGAAGGTGAAACGCGACTTTCTGATACAGCGAACAACACAATGTCGTAAACAGTTTCATAGTCTTTTTGATATATATACCTGCAACATTTCATTCTTCGGTGGCTATATTGAACTACACTGTCGTACCATTGAAAATCGTTACGTCACATACGTCATATATAGTGTTACAGATTTAAATGTCATGAAGGTAAATACTTATAAGTATAGTTTGAGAGGTATATATATCTTTTCAAATAAAGGGACTATTATTGTGTGGTTGAAAATGAGATAACAGCATTCAAATCTGCGAGGCATTCAGTAGGGAGGCTAAGAAATGTGTCCATGAAAAGGTCATTGATGGGCTCGACCGTCGCCACCCCAACAAGTCTGCATTTCCCATCTTCATCCATTCTCTCTCCTCTTCCCTCTCTCATCTTTCCCTTCGATTCATCCGATGTCAACACCGTCTCCACGAGCAGCGGCTGCGCTTTGTACAGGCTCCCAACCGAGAAGCAGAACTCGGCTATGAACTTGAGATCTACCTACATGCCATCATGCAGTATTAGGATCGGGGGGCATTCGTATTTCCTATTGTGATAGTCAGAGACAAGTCAGCCTACCTTGCCGGATTCTTGGTTGATTTCTCCACGGAAGGCCACTGGGACTATGTCTATTTTGAGGAAAGGCGGCAGCGGAAGCCCTAGGAAGGTGGTTGTGGCCGTCGACAGGGGTGGGATGTAGAGCTTTTTTACGTCAAACTCAACGGAAACATGACCGTCGGAGAGGTTTGTGGCTGTGCCGGAGCCTGCACCGCCGGCAGCATTGTAGTTGAAGTTGGGGTATCGGGAGATGCCGAGCTTGCAAGCTCCTAGAGTTTTGAAGTTAACGTTGGGTGTGGGGTTTTGTGATTGATTGATTGTGGCAGTTGAAGCTGGTTCGTTCAGGTTGTTGGAGGAGAGAGAGGTGGTTTTGAGGAGTCTAAGGTTTGGTTGGAGAGAGAAATGTGTTGTGTTTGGTGGGTATATTCTTTTGTAGAGAAATTGGGGATTGAGATGGAAAGTTTGGCACCCCATTCCTCGGTGGTGTTTAGTTTCTCAGCAATGAATTACAGAGAAAATGTTTGAGCGCAGATACTACAATAAATGTTTTGAGAATATATTGCGGCTTCCAATTTAGATAATCTAATGTGAGGCTATGAACAGAGCTGTTGAGGTCCTCATCCTCTCTCTCTTACACAGATTCACACAAAACATTTATCGGTGAATCTCAGATATTCTGGACGCAACTTGAACGAAATATGTAGTTCTTTATTCGTGCGATCCGTTTTCACCATTATTTATTTGATTTAATTATGGAAAAGTTTTATATTAAGAAGTAGGGATGTCAGTTTAGCCCGAATTTATTGAGCTGACCCAACTAATCCACTAATTTTAGAGGGTTTTGGTTGAAAATTTCTAGAACTATTGCATATTTTTCCGCTTTGTTTGGCAACTGATTTGACACATTAATGATAATTTTGATAAAATTAATATTTACAAAAAATAATATAAAATTAATCCTTCAATTTATATTTATATCAGATTTTTAGTAATATAAATAATAATAGATAAACAAATTGAAAAATTCAAGTTCAATATAACCAATATTATTAATTCTAAAACATGCTTTGAAATTTAACGAAATACATTTGTGTTTTATTTTAATTTTATAATTCTTAAATTATATTTTTTTATCATGTCAAGATCTATAATAACTTATTCTTAAATTTGTAAATCATTCAATAACAAAAAATTTATCCAAAAACATTCTTATCCTATGTCATTTTTTTAGTTTTTACACTAGCAGTATTTAATCGTGTTTGAGTTTAAGTATAATATTCAAAAATTCTCCCAATTACATATTTTACATTCATTAAGCATTGGACAAATCATGCATCACATTTTAGAGAGCTTGTTAGGATGACGTGTGATGTGCTTAGCATTCTTATAATAACGATAATATAAGAATCTTTCTTTTGTATTAGAGCACACATTTTAGAAGCTTTTATTTGCACATGTTGCATAGATATTTTGATGGTAAGATTTTATTTTTGTTATAAAATTATGAATTATCAAACTATATTAAATTTTAATATTATAATTTTAATAGATAATGAAAAGTTTGAAAACTATGAGTTCGAAGTGAATCATCAAGTTGAAACTTCAAAAATTATCGGTGTATGAGACAAAACTATTTTTTACTCCCTCCGTCCCATTTCAGATGACCCATTTGGGTTTCGGCACGGTATTTTAGGAGCTTTTAATTAGGGAGTTTAAGTGGAGAGAGAAGGAGTTGGTGGATGAATTAATAAGGAGAGAGAAATGAGAAGGAGAGAGAAAAAGTTGTTAGTGGAAATAATGAAGAGAGAGAAAAAGTAAATCACTTTAATTAAAGGAAATGGGTCATCTGAATTGGGACAAACTAAAAAGGGAAATGGGTCATCTGAAATGGGACGGAGGGAGTATTATTTATCGTTAATTTTATACTATGTAATCTTGGACTTTTTTAGAATATTTCAAACTTTAAATTTTACGCTTGTCATGGGATTTATATATTTAATCTTTGTATACGTTTAAATTATTAATATAGAACTCTTAAGAATAAAAAAATATGTATATTATTTTTTATCGTTTCCTTTCAGCCCGATTAGTCCATTGGACTAGTTCGAAATCTGAATGTTTAGAGTCAAGTTTAGAAAATTCTAATTCGATAAAATTTCAACTCTATTAGCTCGCATCCAATTAAATTTTAACCCAAATAGAATTGCTCTGAAATCCAATAGACTGATAGTATTAAAATCCCTATTCGGAAGTTTAGGTTAATTAAAATTGTAGCGGCTAAATAAATTGATTTCTCTATCCACGTGATAACGTCATGTCAGTAACTTGTGCTCATGATGAATAGGTGAGCGGTTGCGGTTCTATTAATATTAGATCAATCAATGAAGTGTGTATTAATGTGATTCTATTAAGTTTTGCCATATAAAAAAATACAGGGATTAAATTCAAATATTGAGTAGTAGCATGTTTAAAGCGTATTAGTGCCTCCGTTTGTTCAAGTTGGTATATAATTACTTTATTGCCCAACAAATAAATGTGGTGGTGTTGTCTGTGACTCCATGGAAGATATGATTAGTGATAAGCTAGTTTTCAACCGAACATATCAAACTTTATCCTAATTGAGTAGCAAATTGTTATGTTGTGAAGCTTGAAAGTAACAAGCACCAGGCCACGTTAGTGGTGATCCAATTGGGTAACACTTGTTGAGTTTCTAGAGCCCATTTTCTTAGTTTGGACTAGATCATAATGAGGGCTATTAACATTATCCATTGTAATTGTATCCAAATATATGTAGTTTGTTGTATTTGTAAGGACGACGCATAAGGACCGCATCTAATTATGGTTAATATAAAGCCTAATGGAGGATTAATAAATCCTTATGTTCTATTTATTTGGCAGGATTCTATTTTGGAAAAGTAATCTTGATAAGTATCATTTGTTGCTGATAATAAGGGTTAAATTACTATAATTGAACATGATACATACACTAATTAAATGGTTTGGTGCAGATAATGAGAAGAAGCAGGAGATGGGTGCAAATGCAAGGGAAATATGAGGAATGTTTACAAAAGAAGCAAGGGAAGGAGCAAAAGAGCAAGTTGTGCGCATGAACTGCCGAAAGAGCGATGAGAGGGAGGAGTTCAGCCGCAATATAAGAGAAGAAGGAGGAGAGAGAAAAAAACACACACCACTCATTTCTCACCTGCACACTCTCCTTTTTGGAATTAGTTTTTGGGAAGTTAGCTCAACTCATCTGCCAGCATGGGTTAGGGCAGAAGAAAAAAAACACCAGACTTATTTGTTGTTTACATGGAAGTTGCCACTGTTACATTGCTTGTTTCATTAGGAAATCTTAAAGATGGATATCGAGAACGGCTAGGGAAGACATGGGGAAAACTTTTTATTTCTTGTATGTTAAAATAGGTTTTTACATCTACTTTTATATGTGTACATTTGAGCTTTGTAAGGTAAGAATATAAACTAAAAACAAAGAATAATATGGAGACTAATAAATTGATCTCTTTCCATGTTGGTGATTATTTCCTTGTTGACAGGAAATCTTTTAGTCAATCTTAGCTTTGAGTTTGTGATCCATTTTAATTGAATATGTTGTGGAAAACTTGAAGATTCGGTTCTATTTTATGTTTGCAAGCAAATCAATTTTTTGTGTAGTTATTAACATTCAAATCCAGTTTGAGTTTAGTATTTTGATCTTGATTTCTTAGTTCTTAAGTCTAGTTAAGAGTCATTTCTTCCAAAACCATTTTGAACTTGTCTACTTCTTTTCGTCTTCAGTTTTTTCTTGTTATTTATCTTGTTGTTGAAACTTATTTTGAAAGGAATTTTTAGGTAGTAAGTAAGCCAGCTCTTTTACCATTTTCTCTCAAGAAAAGTTGCTGAGTATTTTAGACCTAGGATGAAAAAATCAGTTTATAAACTTGTTGATGCAGTTTTCTTTCAGCTAGTTAAGTTTTCGTAGGGTGTTTTTAGTGATTGCAGATTTGTAGCTTTACCTCTATATTTTCCACTTCTGTCAAAACTGCCTGCATCTGTCCAGCCAGCCTGCAGGGCCTATTTTCTTCCCTGGTTTGAACCTACAATTTCTGCATTTTCAAAGTTGAAAGGCTATTTACTCAAAATAGAAGTTGACTAGTGTAATGTCTTTACTAGTATGTTGATTGAGTCTTGTTTTATTGTGACCTAGCTAGTTGTAGTCTGAAATGGTCAATAGATATTTAGCATCAGTATTTCAATTCCAACATTTGATTCAAAGAAAACTAAATCTCATTCTCGAATTTTCAGCATTTAGGTAGCAGTGGTTGTATTTCCGATACCTTTAAACTGCCTAGTTTATTTTCTGTTTTTTTTTATATAATCTGTCCAGTTTGAACATGCTTCTCTTGCAACTGCTTTGTTGTTTTTAATTTAGTTTATATTTTTGTTTTCAAGCTTTAGTTAGAAACAGTTAAGTTTTTGATACGTTCAAATTGCCAAGTTTGTTTCCTCAATTTTTAAGCTGCCCACTTTGTCTCTGTAATTAAGTTTGTTAATTTTGTTGAGCTTAGTTTCCTAGTTAAAATCTATTTCCTACGGTATTAATTATCTTATTTTCTGTATTTCTCTTCATTAAAATGGATTTAGGCGTGGCGGCATCGCCAAACCCCTCTTAGATATAGAAAACATGAAACGAACTTCGCATTTCCTCGTGGGATTGACCCCGCTTTTAGTATATACTAATTCAATAGTATAGTGGAAAGTGGGAAACTAGAAATATTGTTGATAGGTTGAGTTTGTTTGCTTAATTCCAACGACTTTAGCAAATTCTAAACTTATCAAATGGCGCCGTTTCCGGGGATGATGTTATTTTGTTATGTGTTGTCTATGACTTTGTGTAAATAGTTTTTGACTTTGTTTTTTTTTTTTTGTTTATGAGCAGGTCTTCAAACCCACAATTGCTATACGATTTTGAGATCGAAAAGACCGCCAAGAGGTTACGAAATGAGACGAGACTAGCAAAACAAGGGATTCAAACTCGGACAGGCCTTCAAGCTGCCCTGCCTGAGCCCAACTGCCAATTTGAACCTCTAGAATGATACAGAAGGTGACATTGTCGTCATGTTCGATTTTCATCCTGACCAAGAGGATACCATGGCTCAAGAAGATGATGATCCACATTTGGCAGAGCTTACTTGTCACTTGGAGGATGATCCTCCAACTCCTATTAGAGTGGCCGATGGTGCTCAACCGAATCAAATCAAGTTGGCATTGTTAAACATTTTGCCTAAGTTCTATGGCAAACGAAGGGAGGACCCGTACAATTTTCTTAGTGAGTTCATTAAGATGTGAATAATTCAAAAGAGAGCTCCCGGAGTTACTTGAAGATTCGGTTCCATTTTATGTTTGCAAGCAGATCAGTTGCTGAGTATTTTAGATCTAGAATGAAAAATTAAGTTTATAAACTTGTTGATGCAGTTTTCTTTCGGCTAGTTAAGTTTTCGTATGGTGTTTTTAGTGATTGCAGATTTGTAGCTTTTCCTCTACATTTTCCACTTCTGCCATAACTGTCTGCATCTGTCCAACCAGCCTGTAGGGCCTATTTTCTGCCCTGGTTTGAATCTACAATTTCTGCATTTTAAAAGTTAAAAGGTTACTCAAAATGTTGACTAGTGTAATATCTTTACTAGTATGTTGATTGAATCTTGTTTTATTGTGACCTAGCTAGTTGTAGTCTGAAATGGTCAGTAGATATTTAGCATCAGTTTTCCAATTCCAGCATTTGATTTAAAGAAAACTAAATCTCATTCTCAAATTTTCAGCATTTAGGTAGCAGTAGTTGTATTTCCGATACCTTTAAACCCAGTTTATTTCCTGTTTTTTTAATCTGTCCAATTTGAACATGCTTCTCTTGCCACTGCTTTGTTGTTTTTAATTTAGTTTATATTTTTGTTTTCAATCTTGAGTTAGAAGTAATTAAGTTTTTGATACGTTCAAATTGCCAAGTTTGTTTCCTCAATTTTTAAGCTGCCCAGTTTGTCTCTGTAATTCAATTTGTTAATTTTGTTGAGCTTAGTTTCCTGTAATAATATGTTTCCCACGCTATTAGTTATCTTATTTTCTGTATTTCTCTTCATTAAAATGGATTTAGGCGTGGCGGCATCGCCAAACCCTCTTAGGTATAGAAAACATGAAATGAACTTCACATTCCTCGTGGGATCGACCCCGCTATTACCATATACTAATTCAATAGTATAGTGGAAAGTGAGAAACTAGAAATATTGTTGATAGATTGAGTTTGTTTGCTTAATTCCAACGACTTTAGCAAATTCTAACCTTATCAAATTTGATTCTTGATTTTCAAATTTTTATATTTGTTTGATTTTTTATCTAACAAAGAAAGTAATAAGAATCATAAAAAGAAGAATTGTGGTACAACTTTTTAGGATTTTTATTTCCTAACTTTTCTTAAGTATTCTTTTTTCTAGTTTCGGAATTCTTACATGTTTAGATATTCAATTATTATAATTAGTTTTATAAGATACAAACTATAATAATAATAGTTATAACAATAATAATATCAATTATCAATTATCAATTATTATTATTATTATTATTATTATTATTATTATTATGTTATCAATTAATAACTTATTAAGCAAACCTTTATTAGGGGTGCTTAACCGGCTGGTTCGGTTATAATCGAACCTGTTGCACCGGTTAATCGAACCAAAATAACTGACACTATAGGAACCATAACCGAACCGAATTGGTTATTCAGTTAACCGATAATCGGCCGGTTATAACCGATTCAAAAAATTGAAATTTTTATTTTGGTAAAGTTAAATTTTTTCTTTGGAACCGTATAAGCTGAAATTTAAACAACAAACTATTCCAACAAACTTGTAAGCTTTTGCAAGCTCTAAAAATAGAACATTTCACAAAATTCATACGTTGAGTGTTGGGCCAAAACAACTTATAAACTTTGTAGAGTTGAAAGATAAATAAATTTGAATTATTAATTTGTTTTTGATTATAAAAAGATTATTTCTCAGTTTGAAGCAACTTACAAATTACATAAACTCTATCTTATTTCCGACAGGAAAAACAAGTTATACCTTTTATCGAAAAAAATCTCTATTTTATCTTCGATTCCTTGTCATAAACTTAAGGAGAAAATGTACTAATATACTATAATTTTCAATATTCAAGCATAAACTATAAATTTGGGTGGAGAGGGACCGATATGGCTGGGCTGCTGCTGCCAGAAATTGGATAGCATAAATTTGTAAATTGTAATTAGAAGAATTACAAGACAGAAAATATAAAATTAGGGCGATAAGATTTATTAATCGGTTAGTTACCGGTTATCGGTCATAAACGGTAACCGACCGGTTATAGCCGATAACCGATTTCTCTTAAATTCGCGCACCGAAACCGAACCGAAACATATTTATACAGTTATTGGTTAACCGATAACTGGCCGGTTCCGGTTCGGTTATCGGTTAACCCGATAACCAGTTAAGCACCCCTAATTAAAGATTGTTGGAACAATAAGTGATAATTTTTCCTAATTTTTTCATTTTAATAAGCCCATCTATTTTTATATTCAATCTCATCCAATGCTTATCTAAAGGTTCGGTTAACTTTTCTATAATATAATAAGTCACTGTTGTTATTTTAATAAACTCCACATACTATCCTAGTTGAAAACTTGACTTAATTTGTATTATAAATCTAATTAAAATGATTTCGTATTATATAATAAGGTTTAAATCCAAATCTAAAATTTAACTTGAAATACGCATTTAAACTCGATTAAGCGGAATGAGTTCTCAACTCAATAAGAATTAAGTGAAGCTTAAACTCAGCACAAGTGGCTTCAACTTCACGTGAAATGCACCTTTATCCTTCAATATAATTATTTCATCACTCCGATGAATTGTCTATACACTAACAAGGCTCCACCTATCAATTTAAAGAGTGAATTTTAAATTAGATTTCTAAAAATGCGGTTACATATTTACGATCCATGAACTCGAATAAATTACATCTTAAATTTTTAAATTTGAAAAAGTCATATTTAAAATATCTGTTGATAACATTTCTTTCCAAAATACACATAAATTCCTTAAAAGTATGAATATACATTACAGAGGAGCCAAAAAATAAAAATAAAAAACTATGATTTCCTAAAATATTAGATGTCATATCAATAATGACAATCCAATCAACCCGTCCCCCATTCAGAATAAAATATCCAGCAAGTAATGAAATCATATATTCAAAAAGTGTATTAATAAGAAACGTATATTACATTACAAAATTGTCACATAATTTTTTAACACTCCGTTATTAGCAAGAAAATAAGATTAGTCACCAGATTACATTTTTAAGAAATTAAACAAGTCCATAATAATTTAATTATTTTCAACAATCAAATAGTATGATAGTAACCCGTGAAAAAAAAAAGTGTGAGACTGAGTAATAAATAATCGAGCAAATATTTATTGAAATAATTATTTACAGAAA
>JAYDZE010577189.1:0-11416 GCA_034509125.1 Monilaria moniliformis
GGCCAGACGCAAGATAAACAAGCGTCCAGCCAGACGCTTGATAATCAAGCGTCCACCCAGACGCTTGTTTATCAAGCGTCCAACTTAAACATAAACGCTTGATAATCAAGCGTTTTGCCCACTTTCGGAAGTTAAAAAAAAAAAATTCCCATATTGGGAACTTATATCTTATACCCTCCCATAACAATAAAAAAGCCACTCCCCCTTCATCAACCGAGCCGTTGACTTCCCATTTATCATCCCACCGTCATTCCACCTCCCACTTGAATTTCCAGTATGAATCTATGGTCGAGACACCTCCGGGACAGCCACTGCTGCAAGACGTCATCGCGGTGGGGGTGGCGTCATTTGATTGTATAGATCGAGAAGCCACAGATTAGACTTCTCGACAAGGCACTGGTCAGATTTTTTTTCCACCACCAGCGAGCTCACCAGCACGAGACTTCATAGAAATGAGGGGCGGCGTAACCATCAGACATAGTAGATCTGAAGAGGGACAAATTAGGGTTTCAAAATATGAGATCGGAGCCAACAGAGAGCATCGAGAGAGGAAATGAAAGGGTTTTAAGGTAGGGGGAAGATCGGAGGCAGCTTATCAGAAGGGGGACAGAGAAGGTGGAAGAGAAGAGGCGAAAGAGAGGAGGCGAAAAAATTAGGATTTTCGATCTCTGAAATAGAGAGACATAATCGAGAGAGAGAGAGACTAAATGAAGAATGGAATTAAAAGTTTGCGCGTGGGGGTAGGTGAGAGACAAAATCGAGACTGAGGGTAATTAGAATGAATTTGATTAAATACTGTTACTCCGACTCCAAGTGTGGCCAAACTGTAGTGTAGTTACTCTCTAAGCAGATCCTTTTCTTTAACGAGAGAAACTGGCAGCCGCTACTCGAGGACTTTTTGTTAACAACTGCATTCTAATACTGATAACTCAGCTTCATATGGCCTGCAGCCTGCTATTTACTGGCTTGACCTCTACGAGCAAGATAACGTTCCTGGGCCACGAGAATTTTAATGTCGCGGTCCTCAGCAGGCTGAGCCGGAGCAGCATTACCATCATTATCCTTCTGCACGTCTGCATTTTCTGATTGAACCTCTTCATGAGACTGGTTCGCTCCTCCACTGCTCCAAACAAGGACAAGACAAGTTACACAGGAATGTGATGTGTCTAAAGCATAGTTAGAATCTAAGACTAAACGCGTCTAAGAAAGGCAAAGAGTTGGCGCACCTGAGTTTGCTGACATTCAGATTCTCGAGTTTAGCAAAGACAGGTCTGACCCAAGGCATCTCGACAGCACACAGATTTCGCATGTATGGACGTGTAGTAGCAATGAGTTCGTGATAGATGACATAATTGGGGAACATGCCTTCTTCGTCTGTTCTCAGCACTGATGATGGGTGCACCTGCAACAGTAAAGATGTGGAATTGTAATTTTTTGAACTAAAAGGCTGCCAAGCGAGCATTAGAAATACGATTGAATCGTCTACCTGTACTAATTGTGCCTTGAAGCCAAGGGTCTTATAGCCATTATGACGAAGCATTCGCTCTGCTAGTTGATTTCCATATCCTGAACATAGAGCTTTCTTCAAGGATCTGTAATCTTGATCTTCCCTTCGCCTTTTACTTGTTTTCACGTCCATGGGTCCTGCAACGGGGAGAATTTTCCGAAAGGCAAGTATATATATATATATATAGAGAGAGAGAGACTTAATAACTTTTGCAAGATCACAAGATACAAGCATACTCAATGGCAAAAATGAGCAGTTGTGATATAGATACAAATACAGAAAAATGACTATTTGGTTACTAGTTTGATCGTGTGTCTGGCCATGCTTCAGTCTTAACCTCAGACGAGAATCAGATGATGCATACACAACGATTTGAAGAGGCTCGATTAATCAATAACTTCATAAAATACTGACCTTTGGCAATCTTCTGAATTATTTGGCATAATTGTTTCCGGACATCCTTGACAAATTTCATTATCTCTCCTAATATTTCTAGACTGCAAATTTGAAACATTGGACATTCACATGATTGATTAAGCAAAAATGGAAGGAAGAAAAGAAAAGAAAAGGAAATGCTAGGACCTGTAAGTTATCCTCTTTGCACCAGTCAGTATTATACTCAGTTTGGTGCCAAAGCTCAAAAATATGCAGGAACTGGATGTAGTCACCGAAGCCAGAACCATCGGGAAGATTTGAAGGAGTGTGCTCCCGCTTCTTATCTGCACTTTTACTGCATGAGAAACACAATTAGCGGAACAAGTGTAAGAAGAATTTGATCCCACTACAGCACAGAAAAACAAGAATTCTAACGTAACAAAATGATGGGTATCATACGGTGGATTTCATTCATCTCTATGGACATATTATACTGCAATATCCAAGAGCATGATGTCTATTCATTCATTTCAAGACCCTTTACAAAAAAGAAAAATGAAATTGTATCATTGTTAGGCCACTTATAAGATGACACTAGTTGCAGGAGACAATCACAAACATACAAGTATACACGTGTAGAAACACAAATGAAATAGTCCAGGATTCACCTTTGGGCTATGAGCAATGTAGTCTCTGAAGATAACATTGCAGCGACTGTTTTTAGCCTGAGATAGACAGCCACATTTGTTCGCCTCTAACAAGGTCCTTGATAGTGAAGGTTCCAGTGGAAGCTCAGCAAAAGATGGAAGATTTCAAATCACACTAACTCCACAATTATAGGTGCAAAATTCTTCTAATATGAAATTCTAGAAGCCAATTTCAAAGGAGCTAATCGCCCTGAGACAGAGTTTTACTTCAGAAGACAATTTATTACCAGCCATGGTTCGTCCAAGACTTGTGATTGAACCCCTCTCATCTATGGCATCAATGAGGTACAACGGTTTTTTTCTCCATATGGTGCAATGTAAGATAAAAGTTCGCAATATGTGAACTTTTTTTTTAAATTCCACGAATGGGTAAGACGCAAGACCATCTCGCTTCTTCACTCGCATGACGCGTCTCTATAAGACGCTAGACTGTTTCGCTTCTTCTATATTATAAAAGGAGTCTGTGGTGTAGTGGTTATTCCGTGTAAGGCTAAAGAAATAACCATTGCACCACATGCTCCTCGTTGAAGACATGAAATAGTCTTCTAAAGGAATAATCATTGCACCACATGCTCCTTATTGAAGATGCGTAACAGTCTTGCGTCTTACCTATTTATGGAATTAAAAAAAAAAGTTCTAATATTGGGAAGTTTTATCCTACATTGCACCATATGGAGAAAAAAGCTGAGATATAACAGCTTTAAGGAATCTTCCAAAGCTTCAACTGCAGCAAAGGTGAGATAAGGTTTCACTATTAAGAAAAACACCTAAACACCTCACTGTTGAATAAAAGTCAGATAAAAGAAAAAACTTCTTACAAAAAGGTAGGTCGAGGAAGTCATCCTTGTATGCCACGGATGAGTACAAACGATATCACTTCCCAGGACGTGTTCTTCCAGCTCTTCCTGCAGGTTGATTAGCCTGCACTGTGAAATATGTTTGTGGTCTGAGAATGACTGCATAAAAAGACATGCATTATACATTATATTTTTTCACAAATAACTCCTGGTTTTGAGTATTAAAACTGATATGAAGAGAGCATATAATCAAATCAATCACATCTTAAATATAGACTGGTCGGATTATGTGACAAAAAAAGGTACATTCTTAAAGACTTTATCTTCTCAAGTGGAAAAAAAATGGAAAACAAAAGAATGTTGCAGAAATGGGTCACTCACCACCTTAAAAGACCTTATAAGAGGGGAGGGTTGTCCAAACTTGTATAGAAGACACAGGATCGCTACCAAGTCGACGTGTGACAAGAAACAGGGGTCTCAACAGATGCATATTATTATTTTATAGGCCAGTTCATTTTGTGTTGGAAGACAAGACATAATGTCTTTCTGGAGTGCAAGAAAGCACAAAAACATATGCATTCAACATATACATGTTTGTAAGTAGCAGGGGCAATAGACCATGAAGATCAGCTCAAGCTATAATAGCATCTAAAATAAGATTACGAAACCCACATTTGCTGATTTGGACAACATCAAGAAAATACATGCCACGAATCCAGGATCAACGAGAAAAGGGTCTTACTATGACAACAAGACATACACTGGATTTGGTTTATGATCTAAATTACTATGTTTTGCCCAAGTATATCATTTGCCAAGTTTTTCCCACTACCAACACTCCACTCTATCCTCTGGTTCGACAGATTAGATGCTTGATAACTTGGACATATATACACTCGAAGTCTCAGCAATTCAAGTAGCAATTGATCCCTCATTATGTGGCTACACAATATAGAAAGTAATGCAAATCTTAAATGGAATAAAAAGTATCTTACGCAACACCATCAACAGTCAAAGACGTCTCTGCTATGTTGGTAGTAGACTAGAAACGATGACTCTGCGGCAATTGGGAGGTGGAGGACTAAATACGCGGACCTGCACAAGTAATGCAAGTACATGACAGTAGTGAGAAAGAAAAGCAACAAGCTTTGCTTGAACTTCTTTTTCTGAATCAAAATGAGGGAGACAAAAAAGAGCTGTCAGTGCAACTCTACGATGATAAAACAGACAAAAGATTTCTTGCAGAGATTGAATCCAAGTGGTTTTATATCACACAAGATCCTTATTATTAAAAAAATTGTGGAATTAAAAATAGAAATTATAGCAGAAAATTACTAACTTGCAATTCATGCCAGACCTTTCCTCCAATTTTTGGATTCTCTCTTCCAGTCTTGAGACCAACTTCTCTATGTCATCCTACAATGTAAGCTCACAATTGTCTTTACAGTAATAAGCATTACAACACAACGTTAAAACCAAAATAATATGGTTCTAATCTGTCCTGTCATAAAAATTAAGACGTCGCCTTCAGGTTCTCGAGCATGAACCATCTAAGTGGAGAAAAGGGGCAAGAAGAAAATACGGCAAGCAATGATGGGGCACTATATTGTTCAATGATAGATGAATGTAACAAAGTCAAATAACCAAAAAAATAAACAAATTTTCAAAGAACTTTTTGGTCTTTCAGATATATGATGTATACCAGGAGGGTATAACTTCCCTGGAACATTGAGGATGGGACAATTCAAGAGGAACTTCGATACATTTTCACCATCATTCAAATTGGACGGGCCCAACTTAATTAACCTTTTCGTCATTCCAAGCAACACGTCCCTGACCAAATACATTGCCACACATCAAATAAAATATACTTTACCAAGAGAAAATAGAATAAATAGCTCACAAAAAAAGAGGTCCCAATTACAAAGTCTCAGAATAACATGCAGACGACAAATACCAAAGTATTACATCAATGAAAAGTTAGGAAACTTAATAGTGATTGATTGTATTTTATTTTGGGGTAATTTTGTGTTTTAATTGGATAAAATTTACACTTAATTCATGTTTCGATGTAGAAAATATGAAGATATGGAAGCTCGAGGCATTGGAGAGTGGAATTGTAAAAGAAGGCAAAAATCGCAAGGAATTGAGCAAAATTGAGCTGAATTTGCTTAAGTGTCGACTGCAGCCCAGGCAAGCTGCCCAGCTTGAAGGTGTCTTCGGCTGCACTAACAGAAGAGCATTTCGGTCATTTAGAAGAAAAAAACCTAGCTTACGTTATGAGCTAGTGCCGCCAGATTTAAAAGGAAGGAGAACTCTTATTAGGAACGAACACCCTTTTTTATTTATTTATTTTTATTTTTTTTAGGAACGAACACCCTTCAACATACAACACTTTTCAAGATAAAACACATCTACTCTCTCCAAAAATACTTTGAAAAAAACAACAAAGCAACCATGGGTTAGACGAAAGAGGAGAATCACGATTTTATTTTGGGGGAATCTGTTTCCAACACCTCCCATCTTTAATTTCCAGATGTTTCGGCGCATTCTAACCTAGATTTTGGAAAGAGTTTTTTTGGGATTTTGTGAACAGGAATTAAGATTTAATTTTTTGTCTTCAACTTTACTTGCTTGTAAAGAATAACTTAGTGTCAATTTCATTTCCAATTTTCTACTTTGAATTTAAAATTTGAAGCTTTGCAATTCCATTTCTGTGGCTATTTCTCTATTCTCGTTTCTGTTGATTGCACTCTCATTTTCTACACTTTAGTTTAGTTTCAAGTTCTTATTGATAATTTAGATTTCCTATTCGTGCTTGCCTGCTACAATTTAGTTTAGATAACTTTAGATTAGTTGTTTCCAAGTTTTCATAAGATTTAAATGTTTGAGTTGATGCAATCTCAGTTTCATGCCTTGAAGTTTTAAAAAATGTTGAGTTTCTACTCTCAAAAGGGCTTTGTTAATTTGTAGATGATTTAGTTTAGATTCAAGTTGTTTTCCTTTTAATGTCAAGTCGATTTCAAGTTTTGCAAAGCTCATAAGGAATTTTGGCAGCTAGTTTAGTTGGTACCCTATTGAGAAGCTAAAAAGATCTCGGAACATACCAAAGTAAGAATTATACATTTCTTTACATGTCAACTGTGATATTTGGTATAATCTTTCTATCGGTATCAAAGCTAGCCATATAAAAAAATAACCATCATTTTCCTATTGTTGTGTCGTTTCTTTTGTGTTGAATATTTATCCTTGGCATCATTCTTAATATGCTTTCCTTGAATGCCTTTTCCCTTATCTTTTGAGGTATTGGTCATCCTAACAACCTTACTTCTTTCATGTTTCAACATTTTTCTTCTTGTACGTTACACTAGTAAGTCCTTAGTGACGTTAAACTTTAGTGTGCCGTAATTTTGAAGCAACATTAGACATCAACATGATGCAATCTTTATATTTCCCTTGCCCCTAAACTTTAGTGAGATTAAACTTGCCAAATCCATACTTGTCTCTATCCTTTCGTTTTTAGTAAAATGTTCCTAAATTTGGGCAATGTACTTGCTGACCTTAGTGATTTCCTCAGATGTTGTGCTGCGAATGGCTTCTAAAATACTACACTCAATGATAATCAAACTAACGCGACTTTAGCGTTCTCACTTCTCAAAGTTATTCCTTCAATTAGGAGAACTTGCATTCGTTAGAGAAGCAAATTGCTCGACCCTTAGTGTGTAGTCGAGATCCACGCAGTACAAAGTGATCAGAATACTGTTTCTTTTCAATCCTTAAAACTTGATCCATAAATATTGGTACAATGGTAATATTGGCAGATACTAAAATAGCAATAACATAACTTCCAAAGAAGTAACTAAAAGTAATTGTCATGCTCACATTAAACCAAATAATCAATCATTAAATTCAAATAAGATGGTAACATCTCGAGAAACCGAGCACAACACTAACATCAAGTCTTTGGACAGTAATATTAACTCGTAAGTGGTAACCTCTGTGTAGTAGTCAAATACTGACAATAAGATCACGTCAAGTAATATCCTTCCTTTCGGTAGCACATCACTCATGCGAAAAACTTGACAATTGTCACTCATTTACCACCACAAGTATATATGTATTTCGGGCCAGAAATTAATCTTCCTTTGGATCGACTAATATCTGTATGAACACACACACACACACACACACACACACACGACCGTTCTAATATTTACAATAAATAAAACTACAAAAGACAGATCACTTTGGCGACTTCTTGCTTCAATAAGTTTATTTTGAATATTAGTAAATCTTATAGGAATATGAGATGTGCCAAATAAATTTAAATTAAATAATCGAAACATAATTTCACATAGATATGTAAAATTGCTTAATTATAGTTGGTCCAAAATCCAAGAGATTATTAATGTCCCAACCAAATATCATAATAAAAGCTTTATTTTATGTTTAAATTTTAGTGGATTAAAACGACTATAAAATAGCCGAGGAATAACAGAAAGAAACGGCTCATAGTTGTAATAAGCCCAAGATCGGCATAGAAATGACCCTTATTCGCATCCCAAAAGCCTTGTTCTCGGCGCGTGACAAAACCAAAGTCAGTAGCTCAAAGCTTGAATCAATAAAATTTGGCCCATAAAAATGCTGCCTTAATAAATTATATTAAACATTTGTTCTTGGGCCTAAATCAAATTAACCAAAAGAATGGCCTTGTTAAAAGAAATTATTTAGCCCAAAATTCAGAAATTTGGGGCCGAAGAATATTCTTATTTGATTTCCAGCCTAAAAAAAGAAGGTGGCCGAAAGTTAGAAATGAATAACCAAAATGGCCAAAAAATAATTTTCTTAAAGCTCAAAATAAAGACTTTATATATATAGCCCTTTTCAAAAGAAATATTCTGCAACAAATTTTATTAATAATGGATTGCCAAAGAATTAAATCATTTGGCTCAAAAGAAATGATTTAACTACTGCTCAGTGATAGAAAATTAAAAGTAGCATCAACCCACAAATTCAGCATCACTAAATAAAATGGCCCAGAATTAATTAAATAAAAACTCCATAAAGAATTCACATAAGATTAGCCCAAAGTTGGCAGCAATGGGCTTTTACAGTTTGAGAAACAAAAATATCGCCCTTAAAAAAGTGGCCGACAATTTTAAGGCAAGATTTGGTGGCCCAAAACACGACCCTTATTAAACAATTTAAGTTAACAGAAAATAAAAGGATGACAACAGTTGACTCATGTAATGAAAAGAAAAATGAAAAATGGCGGCCCAGCAGCCCTTCTGCAGGACCCAAACCCTCATGTCCAAATTAGAGGCATCCACGGTTCCAAAACTGCTGGTCAAGGTTTTGTGGGCATCGGAACCGTAACCGAACCGTGAGGGCTAGAGACTGTTCCGATTATGAATCGGAAACTAGTGGTTTCAATTCCGGTTCTGGTTCAAAACCTACGGTTTTCAGCCAGTTTTCGGCGGTTCCGGTTTTGGTTCCTCCACAACATGAACAGTAACCGAACCGCCTAATAATTTTTCTGGTTTCGGTTTAACCGTTGGGAGCCAGTTCCGATTCAGATTCCGGTT
The DNA here is from genome assembly GCA_034509125.1 of Monilaria moniliformis. Classification (NCBI taxonomy): domain Eukaryota; kingdom Viridiplantae; phylum Streptophyta; class Magnoliopsida; order Caryophyllales; family Aizoaceae; genus Monilaria; species Monilaria moniliformis. Next base: position 8,972 of record JAYDZE010577189.1, read on the forward strand.
CAAACTAACAGTTCCGGTTTAACCAGGCATCCCTAGTCCAAACCTGCAACTCGAATTCGGACCCAAAACCCGAGCCGGAATGTAGAAACAATTACAGCAAATGAAAGAAAAGAAAGAGATGGACGCGACACGTCATTTTGTCCAAAACCGCCACCCACCGCCGTAACCACCGCTGCCCAAATCGCCGCGACGCGTCGCCGGCAACATAGCGACATCCGCGTTCGCCGGAAAAGACGAGAAACCGACGGGGATGTCATGCCCGAAAAGACCACAAACAAAATGGCCCTATTTTTCAAATTAAAACAAAGTAAGCCTAGTCGACGCTCAAGCCCATTAATAGAAATAAAGCCCAGTAAATTCATATTTATAAGGCCCAACAAAATGATTTTTTAAGCATTATGTTTTTTTTTTTTTTTAAGCATTATGTTGCCACAGAAGCTCCACGATATTTCCACGTGTCCATTTCTTTGATCGCAGAGAGATCGTTGCTTCTTCACCGTTAGATCCTCGCATTGGTCAAATAGAAAAAGAAAATCCAATCCTGACCGGTTTTTGCTCAGCCTCACCGAAACTATCGTAGGGTTGCGGACATAAGGATGCTCAGCTCGCTTTCTATTGTACTTCTCTCTCCTCTCCCCCTCTCTATCATCTTCCGACCTCTCTCTGGCTCAAGCACTCGAATCCATATTCGTGGTCTCGGTTCAATCGCAGCTGCTCTGCTTGTGAAATTTTGATGCCATTATGGTACACGTTGTTTCTGAATCGAACTGATACTTTTATTATTATTATTATTATTATTTCAATTAGTTTGGAATGACTGCCTGGTTTTATGTGAAATTTGGATCTCGCTCATGATTGAAAATGCAAAAATCAGAACTATCAATTTATTCCTCGAGGAGCTGGAGATACGAAGCTCTAACCCTTTTTAGTAGATAGCGAGAGAATTTGGGATGAGAAAAATTAGCTATCACTGCAAATAGATCGAACCCTAGTTTTTGATTTATTTTAAGGCCACATATTTGCGGACGGTTCTACTTGAGTGTGTTTGGGTGTGCGTTGATGTCATAAAAAATTGAAAATGGTTATAGTCTATATAGGTAAAATGAAGCTTTTTGTAAAAATTGAAATTCCTGTCTTCAAAATAAGGCGCATTGCTGTGGAGTGTCATTCAGTTGATTGATAGTGGGTTTGAGGGTTCCTCTTGGTGTTGGGAAACAGATTGAGTGTCTTCAATTGTACATGAAAATGAAATATATGTTTTCAGGTAATATCGAAATATATACGAGCTTAGTTAATTTGCTGCACTGCACGAGTACGATAAAGGCAAATCATTGTGCTTGCATCCGGGACGATGGAGTCTGATTTCAGAGTCCTATCCCCATTCTAGGTCTTACCATTGTTGAGTCGAAAAACATAAAAAATTGGTCAACAAGTTGTCCTTGCATACGTGTATTGCATTTACAACCAGAGGGTTTAAATTTGATAAACCTTTCCCTCAGGCCTTATATCCCCTTATATCTCTTGTTTATTAAGACAACAGAAATTTAATTCTCCAGATGTTGAATAAAGCATAGATGATAGCAGCTATCCTTTGAAGTCCTTGAATAGTTGAATGTCTGTGTTCTCATGTATATGTTACTGTTTAGTTCACTTGTGTCCCTTGTTATCTGGTTTTACATTTGTTTTAATGTATATGCTTTTAAAGTAGCATGTATTATTTGAAATAGGAGGAATTACCATATACTTTAACATTATGACCTGAAAATTGAAACTAAACTATTTATTTGCCATGACTATTTCAATCCTTCGACAGGCTCCTATAAAGGGCATCCTTTCTCTACAAAAGACTGCTTTTATCCAGCGCTCCAGTGAGAATTTGGGCCTCGTGCGTAGATTACTTAGTACACAGGCTGCTACAACTTCTGCCACCCCACAGCCTCCACCCCCTCCGCCACCTCCAGAGAAGACCCACTTTGGCGGCTTGAAAGATGAGGATCGCATCTTCACTAACATTTATGGTTTGCATGATCCTTTCCTGCAAGGTGCAATGAAACGTGGAGACTGGTACAGGACCAAAGATATAGTTATTAAAGGAGCTGATTGGATTGTCAATGAAATGAAGAAATCTGGACTTAGAGGCCGTGGTGGTGCTGGTTTTCCCTCTGGACTTAAATGGTCCTTTATGCCAAAGGCATCTGATGGCCGCCCTTCCTATCTTGTTGTTAATGCAGATGAAAGTGAACCCGGAACATGTAAAGATAGAGAAATTATGCGACATGATCCTCATAAACTGCTAGAAGGTTGTCTAATAGCGGGAGTTGGGATGAGGGCTAGAGCTGCATATATTTATATTCGTGGTGAGTATGTGAATGAAAGACTGAATCTCGAGAAAGCCAGGAAAGAAGCTTATGCAGCTGGATTGTTGGGAAAGAATGCATGTGGATC
>JAYDZE010577200.1:0-11416 GCA_034509125.1 Monilaria moniliformis
TATATATTTGCTACAGTATTCTGGCTCGATCAGTGATCTGACCGATCCGATCGGTTAAACCATGAATCGATAGCTTCGTCAGTTCGCTTACCGATCCGATTTTTAAAACATTGAAATGTCACAATACTATTATCTTGGAATTCAAATGGTTAATTTACTCTTAATTTTGGACACGAGGATGATGATTTGTGCTTTTATTTCTTTGAGTGATTACAAATTTGTCTATAGATTATTCCTTCCACACATATTGTCATTTCGCATGTAAAAGTCTTCTTTTGCTAACTATCATATTTCTTTTTTATCACTTCTAAAATTTAATCTTATCTCTAATCATGTATGTATGGAGCACATTAATTTAATTTATATTAGGTAAAAATCAAAAAACAAAAACAAAAACAGTGAGGAATAGACAAAGAATCCAAACAAACCATTTAAGGCATGACTGAATTCCTAAGATGCCTAATAGCTCAAGTTTGGAAATTAGTCTCTTAATTATATAATTAGGTTAGCAATTCGAGTTTGCCTCATTTTAGATTTTCACTTGTTCCACACTCAAAGGTGTTCGACTGTTAAGCAATCAAGGTTTTTTGACCTAACAGTTTATCATAATCAAACAAGAGTTCATCACACCTAATTTTGGCATTATGTTTAATAAATTGCATGAGTGTTACTTAGTAATGTATAAATTGCATTACACATTCAAGATTTTATTACAAAACACAAACGAGTCACGTCTAATATTAGAATCCAATTCCTAAGTTGGATTAAAGTGAATCGGCTGAAAAGTAAAAAAGAATTCTTTAATTAAAAAATAAAATTTCGAGACTTAGTCATTATCTAGAAATGGTACGTGATTGTCTTCCATGCAGTGGCGGACACGAGTTGTAATGGGAAGGGGCTTAAGCCCTCACCAAACTATTTTTTTTTTCTATTGTCAGTTTTGTCTAATTGTCTGAAATCATCTTTTAGTCCCTACAAGATGATGTCAATTAATATGAAATTGTTGAAGGTTGGAAGATTAGGAGAGGCTGAAATTGGAGAAAGAAAGGAAGAAAATGACTGCAAAGTTTCATAAACGAAGAAAAAATGTTAGAATAAGAAATAAAAAGTGAAAGAAAAGGTAAGTGTACTACATAAACATGATTATAGGGTATGTTAATGTATTGTAGTAGTTTTAAAATGTATCAAATATATTGTTGTTATGATTTTTTGCATAATATATTATTTTTAATATATATACATCTATTCGATTGTTAAAAAAAAGGCTTAATGAAGCCCCTACCAATGTTTTTTTTGCATCCGCCCCTGCTTCCATGCTTACATGATTGCGTAACTTTAATAGTAACTATAAAGTGCAATAAATCAGAAAATTATGATTTATCTTTGAAATATTATCTTCAAATGCTATTTGATGTATTATATAGTAACTTTATCTTTGAAATATTGTTTTCTTTGTAAGCCTATTTAATTAATTAGGGTTAAATATCTAAAGATGAAAAATATACGATTTTCTATAGGTTCAATGCTATCTGATGTATTATATAAATTCAATACAAGTGGGTTCTTTTTGTTTAAATATTTAAATATGAAATACAAATAAAAATATGAAGGAAAATAAATATATTTTTTTATAAAAAAATTCCATGAGCTCACCTCAAGCCATGTCCAACCCCACTTTATAGATGATCGTAGACCGGGCTCAGTCCATATATTTTTCAAAAAAATCCAGCCGAGCCCCAACTTAGTCGCGGGCTTGGACTGGGCTGGGCCTAACTTGTGGTATTCAGTCGGGCTTAACTCGACAGCTCCGGCCCAATCCAATTAACAACTCTCTACTTATTTCCATCCGAAAATTCCATAGATTATTTAAATACAAAAAACAGGTCAATTTATCTCGTAGTAAAATAATTTAAATACCATATATACAGACGATAATTTAAAAATATCCTGATATTTAAGGCAATTAACTTCAATACTTATTCGAAAGTGAAAATCATTATTGGGCCAAAATGTAATACACTGAAATAGGACCAATTTCAATTGGTCCATGCTACCTGGCAAGTGGCCCTCTTGGGCTTCCAGGCGGGGGTGACTCGAACTCTCGATTTTTTGATTGGAGAAGAAGTGTCTTGCCAACTAAACTGCACTTTATCGTCATTATACTTAGACAATTTGTTAGTTGTCTATATAACATATGTCAACTTAGATTTTTCCGGCAATAAACATCTCATAGCTTGCTGGAACTTTACTTCGGGCTATAAAATAACAAAAGACTTAAATTCAGACATTATTTGTAATTATGGTAAATTCGAACTATTAGAATCGAGGACTGGTCGGACGACAAAGTTGTCAGAAACATTTTGATTTCGAATTTAGGAAGAACCTCATGTTGTCATTTTTATTTTTCTATTTTTAATGTCAACTTAGATTTTTCCGGCAATACACATCCCGTAGCTTGCCGGAACTTTAATTCGGGCTATAAAATAACAAAAACTTAAATTCAGACGATATTTGTAATTATTGTAAATTCGGACTAAAAAATCACCATAAGTTCGAAAATGGGGCATTTAAAAAAAAAAAAAACCCTACAATAAATTATTTTACCCTGCTCTGCACACAATATTATAGTACATATTATTCCAGACCTCAATCTTCAAAAACCATAAATCGCCGTAGTATAGAGTTTATAATCCGCAAGCAGCAGCTATAAGAAATATGCTATAGCAATGGCTTGACATACATTCTCAAACCAAAAAATTAATTAATACACAACAAATTACAGATCATGAACTTATTTGTCTCATAAAAATATTTTCAATTGGAGCTCTTGCATCCATCTTCACCACAACCTTCAAAGCCAACAGGAATGAACAAAACTCCTCTTGTCAGCAGAGTGGAGTTTGATTCCTCTTTTGCTGTTCTTTGTCGTTTCTTTGCTTGCTTCACCTTCTTCAGCAAGTAGAATGTTTTCCTGAAACCTTAATATATTGCACTGGCATAGGCAGCTTCAGGGTGGTAATAGAGCATCTCTCTCAACATCATCTCCCTAATGACTGGTTCCCCGATATTCTCATCTATATCGACATTGATCCTGTACTGGGCCGGAGGGTTGCAGCTCGGATCGTACAAACTTGCAATGTAAGGGTGGCACAGAGCCTCTGAAACACTAATTCTTTTGGTAGGATCAAATACAAGCATCCTCTCCAACAAATCTATCGCCAAAGGGTCTGCATGCGGATATAAAGAAGAAAACTGTACTCTTCCAGGAAAGTCGAGCGACTGCACATATGCCCTTGCCTTTGCATTGTCTATAAACTTGAGATCAGCTTCAGGTTGGCTGCCAAGAACACTGATGATAAGCCTGAGTTGACTGAGGCTATCAGTTCCCGGAAAGATTGGTTTCCGGCCAAGAATTTCTGCCAAGATGCAACCCACCGACCAGATATCTATGGAGGTTCCGTAATTGTCACAGGAAAGGAGCAGCTCTGGTGCACGGTACCATCTCGTGACTACATATTCAGTCATCAACTGCCCGTTGTCTCTGCTAGTACGTGCAAGTCCAAAATCACATATTTTTAGCTGACAGTCTGCATTGACGAGGAGGTTCCCGGGTTTCAGGTCCCGGTGAAGAATGTTTGCAGAATGTAGATATTTTAACCCCCTAAGCAGCTGCAATCAATCATATTGATGTATGTTAGTAAGCATTGTTGCATCCATGCATATATGTAACTAGAAGTATTTTATTTGGAAAGGATGTCGCTGTCTCTGAGTAATTTCCTCCTTTCTCATGTGCCTAAAATTATGATGAGGTATACTAATAGCAATATATTAAAGGGGAAAACTGTGAAAACAAAGACAAATACAAGGAAATCACATTGGTTAAGAGAATCCACTACTTCGTCTAGTTAATGCACGACGAGAACGTTTGCAACTCGATATATACACTCCACAAACATAACCTAGTAGTTCAGCTTATGAATCATCAATCATGTATGAAAGAATCCAAACAGATGGGATATATGATTGCTTCTAGTGGCAAAAGTGCATCCATCACAGACGAACACAATGCTCTTTCTTTCATTTACAGCTGCATCTGTCACAACCACAACTAAGTAGATATGCACAAATCAAGACATACTCAAATTTCATAATTCTTGAAAACTCATTGCAAGTCAAATGAATACTAATGCTAACAGCAGAGCAGACAGAGCAGCCAAATGTGAAGAAGAATCACCTGAAAGACGAAGTACTTGCAATGGTCATTTGACAAAGGCTGCGGGGACTTAATGATCTGATGAAGATCAGAATCCATCAACTCGTACACCAAATAAACATCCTTAAAACCCCTCCAATTGCTTGGCATCATCACATCCTTGAGGGCGATGACGTTCTCATGCTTGATGCATCGCAGCAGCATCAGCTCTCGCAGAGTCCTCAGCGCATCCACGCGATTCCCAAACACATTGTTGATCTTCTTGATCGCCACCCTCTCGTTCGTGTCCCTATTTATTGACGAACAAACCACCCCATACGCCCCTCTGCCTATGCCTTTGATGGGAATGTATTTGGTGTCTATTTCGAACAACGTATGCCACATTGTGTAGTAATGCTTTCCTATTGGCCTAAATCCATTTGGGGGCTCCACGGGAGTCGCCATTTCACTCTGGGAATTTTCCATACACATATCAATCTCAAATTACACAAAAAAACCCTAATTGATGGCACACGATCACAAATTCATGCGAATTACTACCAAGAAAAGGGGATGTTTTTAGAAAGCGATTAAAACGGAATACAATACCTATGTTTTGTACTGATTGGAATCTTCACTTTCCTTTCCCTTCAATCTTCCACCTTTATCATCTCTGGAAAAGCGACCACTCCCGTTGAGGAGTAAAGCCAAAGCTTCGAAATTCCGCCGCCACTTTTCCAGTAAACTCCACCGATTAACAAGAATCCAAAGCTAATTTATCTAAAATTAAACCCTCTTGCCGATTGTGGGCGACCAAACAGTAGTAGCGAATAAAGTATTGCAATTATGGGTGGAAGAAAGGAGATGGATCATGAGTATAGAGTTGTTGAGATGATGTGCGAGAAGGGACAAAGGTAGGGATATAATTGAGCGTGGTAGATGACGATCTTCTCCACAACGCACAAGCATGACAGCTACGCCTGTTTCTCTCTCTAAATCTTGTGCAAGTACAATGCAAGAACTGTAGAAAATTAGGCAATTTCCTTTCCTAAATTTGTTGAATCGAATAGATAATTACAAAAGGAAGTTTCTTGTTTGGGGAGATTCGAGTTTTGGTGGTGGTGAGATGGGAGTGTTCTTGGCGTGAGTGGTTCAACTTTGAAAGTTTGCAAGAGGTTAAATTGGAGCACATCCACGTGGATAGATATTGACATGCAGGCCGGCGGCTATATATTTTCATTACATTTGGACAATTCAAGATTTTCATTAAATATAAATTCAATAGTAAAAGTTACTAGTTCATTTAGTTCCTGAATATATACTCCCTTCGTCCCATTCCAAATATCTCACTTTTTTTTTTTTTTTCATTTTATACACAAAATAACAACTTCTAAAATCCCGTAATATCTAAAAAGTGAGACATTTTAAATAGAACCGAGCTTAATATTCTCAAAATCATTATATATTTGTTAAGAAAACATGTTCGACTAAAAAGACTTATATCTCAATTCGTACCCTTATTTTTATTTTTTTATTGGAATTGGATATATATATATATACACACACACACTACAGTATTTCGATCCGATCGATCTGGCTGATTGAACTATAACTTGGTAGTTTCATCGATTCGCTTACCGATCTGATTTTTAAAACATTGGTAACAACTCTAAAACAAACCAATTGATCTAACTGATTGAACCATGAAATAGTAATTTCGTCGATTCGCTTACCGATCTGATTTTTAAAATATTGGTAACAACTCTAAAACAAGCCACTTATGCCAAAGAAAAGAATAGCAAAGTAAGTATCTAAGTTATATTTCTTTTTTCTTTCATTATAGTTGTTGAACTTTTAATAATTGGACCTTCATAGTTGGTCAAGCGGTGTTCTATTTTCTTTGTCACAAATGATAAAAGTTTATAGAAGAATTTATCTCACGGCTCCTCCCATTAAAAAACGCAGAAGAAAAGACTTTTAGTTGAGTTAGTTACATACAAATTTGGATCTAATTTTAATTTCCACGTGTTAAGCCTAATTTCCACCATAATATGCAATGTTAGTCAAGCAACCACCTTATTTATTGTAGAGATTAAGCTCCATAAACTCATTGACCAAAATTACAGCGCCAAGGATAGAAGAGAGAGAGTGATACAAATTGGATTCATCTTGTTGTTCTTAGGCAGCTCGGGTACGTCTCTGCCAGAGAAAGTATCAAATAAACGTCGACTGCATTTCGTCACTATATTTTTTGAAGGTAATATATAAATTGAAAAGGGTGAGATCTACACTTAATATTTGTTCCTAGGACCATGCAGCTTCCTAAATATTTTTAGGTAAGTGATGATTGTTGTTAAGCATGCTGATTTGACTAAAAATGCACATAAAAGTCGCTCGCAATTGTACAATGTCAATTCTAGCTGCGGCAAGCCAACTCAAATCGTATTCTCAAGAAATGCTTGACAAGACTCGTGAAATTGAGTCACACACGACAAAAAAAATTCAAATGAGAAAAATAAATTATAGGGCTTGGGTTCTTTGTCTCATGATTCAAGCAATGCACATATACAAGCGGATGCCAATCTGTCCTCACTAGCCTAAGAAATTCATGATTTAGACTAAGTGTAAGCTTATGCTACTATTATTATATGTCAAAATAATACATAAATAGGAGTAGTTTTATTTAAAGAGAAGTATTAATTTGGACTAATCTCACATTTATGAAGATGGGCAATACCATGGGAATGAGGGTCTAATCTAATGTTCATGTGAATAAGCACTCACTTGGGAGTAGTGATTCATATTATAAAAATCATATCAGGCATATGATTGAGAATGAATGCAGTAATTACTATTTCATTCTCATTCTCATTTCTGCATGCCAAACATGCCTTTAGAATTAGGGTCGGGAATTGGTACGGGTATGGGTTAACCGTACCCAGAATATGATTGCCCATACCCGACTTTGGCCTAAATCCAGTAACCGCAGTACTATCGCCCAATTAGTATTTCGGTTACCAAATAATCGACCCAGTTAGCATGATAGATTATTCAATAAACGAAATATTGGCTGAAAATAATAAACAGTATCAAATATGTATTTCTTAAATTCTTCGATCATTCGTCATTTGTCAAACTCTTACCTCTCACTTCTCAAACTGTGAAATTATAATTTATAATAAATTATATTGTTAACGGATTATGCGGACATACCCGTTTCAATTAACCATTATACCCGATAACCGATTATATTTCAAATCTCGGGCTACTACCAACCCGCTTAACCGGACAATGCGATTAACATGTAATCAATAATCCAACGATGTTGAATCGGGACGATTGATAACCTATACTATTTAAGTAGCTTAAAATTGAGATTCTCTCATATTTTTATCTCTCCACAATCCGACCACTACCACTGTATTTCTCCCATTTTCTGTACTTGTTGGAGAATATGTATTTGGCGAAAAGATATATGAGAAACATACATATGCCAATCATACATGGATATATATGTGTTCCATGGCGTATCCAGAATTTTTGATTCGGATGTGCGATTCGTGCGACAGATAAATACATAACACTTTAAAAAAATAAAAAATAACACTTAAAAAAGTACGTCTTGAAATATTATTCAATTTTAATAGACTCTAATGTTTACGTTTTCTATATTCTGTAACTATTGTCAATTGAGGAATAGTGGAGTGCTATTAGTTATTGGGTAATGTATTAATAATAGGTTAGTATCAATAATAGACTCCTTCACACACAAAATAATATTAAATTTATGCTAGATGGGAATACATAAATAAGTAATATTATATAAATATAATATAATATATTAATATTATTTTAAAAAATATATGTACAACTGTATCCCTTGTTCCAATGTGGCTACGCCACTGTATGTGACTGTATTAATATAATCAAAATAGCTATAATGTCAGAATCATGATATATATGTGGTTGGCCAAGTCTACCTAATAAACGATCGGAAGAGACACTATGCTTCCATTTTCAGATATGTTCATGAGTATTATATTTGGAGATTTTTATTTGTAATAAAATTTTATATTAGTGCATCCAACAAGGATCCCACTGCCTACCCACCCCTCCTATAACTTTAGGGCTGCCACTTGATGATTAGAATTTAGACATACGAAAAATATAATTTACTATTTATTTTTTAATTAGCAAGCATATGATTGGAAGCATCTAAGTTAAACTTGCCAAGGCTATATTTTCACTGTGATAAATCTCAATATGTTCCTAATTGCCGATTTCATATAAAATGTTATGTTAGGCTTTAGCAGTGACGGATTCAGGTGGGGTCGTGCGAGGCGGCCGATTTCATCGTCGGTTCACTAGTAACAAATATACTATTTCATTTATTAGATAAATGAAAATCAAATAATAAATATACTATTTAATGAAAAGTCTATTTTACTAATTTTTGTCATTTGTTTCTTTTGATTAGTGAAATGCAGTAAGGTTAATTTTATCTTTTAAATTAAAAGTGGCTATAAAATTCCTATTTCTATCGACAAAGATAAACAACTTATACACTTATACAAAATGATTATATATGCATTTCGCCCTTATTTTTATTGTCATAGTATATGATAATACTCCATCGGATCATAATTTATTTGCCACATTTTTACTAGCACGGGTTTTAATAATTTGGTTGACCTAATTGGTAACCGACTATTTATTTCGACTAAAACCATACCACAAGTGAATAGTGCAATTACAACATAATAGATATAGCAGCAAGAGCATCTTATCCACATAGATTAATTAACCCAACTCTTAGTACTATGTCATTAACCAACTTATACTATCTAAACTAACCACCTCAACTGATGTTTGTGTTGTGAAATTAAACCAAAATAAGTAATGAAGATTAAACTTGGAGAAAAGATTCAATAAAACAAGGGAATTCTAAGGCTTTGATTTTATCAACTATTCAACATACTTAAAGATGATTTCAATGTTCATTCTGACTTGATTTTTAATAAGACGATAACTTAATTAGTTCAAATGTTCTCTCGGAGTATCTAAACCATGAATTACAACCTACTACCAACATTAACGCTTAATTATTAAATTACAACTCCTAAAAGTTCTAAAGATCTCAAATCCTCACACTTGGTTATGTTGGGTGCTTAGTTAGACACGGTCCGTGTGTAACGCCGAAGCTCACACACGTTCCGTGTAGCAGTTTCTGACCATTGGTGACCATAGCAAGACATGGGCCATGTGTAAGGCTAGAGATGATCACACACGGTCCGTGTGAGATTTCTGGAAACGGGCCACTTTTCTACCCATGAGTTTCTGGAAACGGGCCACTTTTCTCATACGGATCTGCATCACCTGTCACGCTTAGTGTTCCCTTTGTTCCATCCACTTCCACTTTATCAACCCCTAAACCACATTCATTTACAAGGGAAACTTTATTTATTCACATATCATTATTCAATCAAATCATTCCCTCTTAAAAAGTCCTCTTAAACTGGTCTATCTTGTGCCTGATCGTACTAGTTATGAAACAAAAATACGTGTTTGGCTTCGGATCTTGACCAATCTCACAGTGAGACAGTTCCACGCAAGTTTTTGTGTATACAAATGTGAGCCCATATGTACGACATGTTTTGAGAACTACTCTTAGACATGGGCCTATTACATCTAATTTTTCAAATGTAATGTACCCATTCTGTATGGTTTGCATGCTATTGCAAACGAACATGGATTTATCCAGTGACCATCAAAGATAGCGGTTGCGGAATCCTATGAACACACACAAAAAAAGATTGAAAGGGAGTAGGTAAGATGAAGTACCTTGTAAGCCTGATACAACTTTGAGGATGTTGGTCTTGCATTTGTCGCATGATATCTTGACCTTCAACACAGTCTTTTAGACCATCGCAGCAGCTTGCTATGTATTTTCCGGTGCAGTGGCTAACTCATTGATTGTGGTGAATTCATCGTAGATAAAAATGAGAAGCTGTGCCTCTGGTTTTCTAACCTTAGATTTAGCATTTTGTATATATAATTATCTATCTTGAATTATGTTTTGCTTGTGAAGGTAGTGAGACTTAGGTACATACAATACAAACTTCTATTATCTTCAAGAAAATCAAAGCATATATTAGTTTTTGGTAGTACTCTTTTTCAGTTTTCCTGCAAAAATTCTTTTACTTCCTTCTGTAATTTTCGTATATATTATCATTTTCCTAAAAGATTTGCAGAAAATTTGTTTAGTATTTGTGATCTCGTCACTTAATTTGATGGAGAATGTTGGAAATGACTAGCAATCACAAGCAAAGAGACTCAATCAAACTTACTACAAATGTAAAAATCTTTCTTTTCACATCTTAGAATAGCCGACTATAAGGGCACCATTATCGGTGCCGCAAAAATGTGAAAAAACGGAGCGGCCAAGCTAAGGCTGGGACAATGGCCGTGTCGGCGCCGCGCAATCAGCCGTGGGGACGCGGAACGCGCTGTTGCGGCGCTGCAGCGCGCGTCACCGCCCGTCCGCCGCGAATTTATCGTTTATTTTTTTTATGCTTGTTGTTTCTTTTCTTTTTCATTTTTTTTCTTTTAATTGTTTGGTTCAGCACTCAGATTTCATTTTTTTGGAATAATTGATTTAACAAACAAAAATTAAATGTTTACTTTAATAACAACAACAATAATAGTGACAGTAGTAGAGGAATGGTAGGAAAAGTAAACCTCAAAATTAGGAATTTAAGTTAAGTAATTTTCAAAATTTATATAAAGTAATTTTCAAATTTTAAATAAGTATTTTTCGAATTTGTTGTCATTTAATTTTATTTTATAAATAACTCAATTCAAATAAATATATGAAATTAAAGAATAATAAAAAAATGATGAAATGATAAAACTAGAGTTATGGCTAATTTGATGCTGAATTGTTTGTGGCTGAGATAAAGTGTTATCGCTTAAAAGTGAAATGCTAATGTGGTGGCTGAAAATTGAGTTACGGCTGTTTTTTTGGGCTAAGATAAGGATGCCCTAAGAGTCCATTCTAACAAGAAGAAAATTCAAGCAATACAAACAGAAATCCTCTACCCCAAAACTTCGATTCTTTATCCTTCAATTCAATGCTTTAACCCCAATTAAATTGTTTACTAATTACATAATTCATCAAATAAATAAATAAATAAATAAATTTATATTTTGATAAGGGCAAAATGG
>JAYDZE010577211.1:0-11415 GCA_034509125.1 Monilaria moniliformis
AAGATCACAATATGGACGATTTGTTATTTATATAAATGTTGGTTATTTGCAATTATATATTATCAAACTCAATTTAATGCACATAAAAATTAAATATATTCTATTTTGTGTGTGAAGATATAAATAGTTGAATTTGAATTCAATTTGACGGGAAAAAAAAACGAATACAATCTCTTATGTGTCCTATCGTGTGTGTGGGTGGCCATGATATTTTAAATCTACAAATATTTAAATTATTGTTTACCATATCTCTTATTTTAAAAGTTAGTATGTTATTATTATTTTTTGAGTAACTACCAATAATAATGAAGAAAAAATTATTCATATTATTTATATTTTTTAGTAATTACAAAAAATAATAGTATATAATTGTAAATGGAAATATCATAATAGTTGATTTGGCTCAGTGGAATAAATATACTAAATATAGGAATTGAAATAAGTATGAGAATAAGCTGAAAAGATATGATAATTATAGGGATGGAAATAGACGCAAAGCTACGCTGATTATAGATTGTGTTGTTATCGTGATAACACAAATAAGATGTGGTAACAAGTTCGTGTTGTGTGCCAATCGGGTTCGGGTTTAAATGTGGCAGATCGGGTTCGTGTTCGGGTTGAAAATTTTCTTAACATGTCATATTCGGGTTTGACCTTATCGACTATGGTCGTTATCAGGTCAACCCAATAACAATCCAACCCGCACAATTGCCAGCTCTACTTTGTACATATGCGTTTCTTGAGCTTCACTCACTCACACACATAAACGTTAGGTGCAAAATAAATTTATAATTAAAATTTTTCCTATCCCAAATCACAAATTTACAACTAAAAAAAATAAGGCAAATTAAAAGTCTGTGCATCGCACAGGTGTAACACTAGTTAGTAATAAAGAGGATGCGAATCGATTACCCAGTTCGCCTCAAGAGACTACGTCTGAAGGTGCTGCCAACTAAGGATATTTCACTAGAGAATTTGTGATGAGAATATGATGGGCTCAACAATTACAATGAGAGAGACTATTTATAAGCAGAGAAAAAACTCTAATAAGCAGAATCTTAATCTAACTAGAATTCCTCCAAACTTGTAGATTCTAGTTTACATTCTATCACTTTCTATCCTTCGTCCATAATCAAATTGATTTTGTACTTTTAACTAAAAATTAGATCGGGATTAGTAGAACTGGTTCATTTTATTATGGCTTTCTTTAAGAGGAAAACTATTATCATAAATCTTTAGGTTTGCCATATTTGACGAAAAATTTATAGTTAAACTTTAATGACTTTTAAAATTTGTTCGGTTTTTTATAGTCTCTAATTTTTCGTTAAATCGGGGAAACCCTAGTATTCATAATCGATAGACTCTCTCAAAGTCTAGAGTTCCTAGTATTCATAATCGATAGACTCTCTCAAAGTCTAGAGTTCAATATTAGAAAGAGAGTAAAACAATCACTTTTTATCTCATAATATTATTTTCAGCGAAAACTCTTGTAACCAAATGTTGATTATCCACCAGTTTTGGGATCCTATGCCCTAATATTCGAAGCATTTATTACGCCTCGCTATCAAATTTTGTATTTTAATAATTTTTTTATAAAAGTAAATTAGCATTATAATATAAAGAATCTCAATCTTAATTAATATTATAATAAAATTTGAAACTTGGAAAAATTATATACTCTAATTATGAACAATCAATTATTAACCCAAAAATATATAAAATAATTATTTAATATCCTAAAATAGATTTAATATGTCCTAATTAATAAATTAAATTAAATTGAACAAAAGAGGACTAAATATCAGTACTACACAAACAGAGTACTAAGAAGTGTAACAGAGAATTCAAGATGATCTGGACACCCTCGGAGCTGCAATATATGAATATCGATGATGTGAGAAACATGCATCTACTAGCTACCATTGTGCGTATTGGGTAAACTCTATTTCTAGGAGTAAGCTATGTACATCCAAAAAATTAGGCATAATATACTCGAGTTAGAAGGCATTGATAAGATTCAAATTCAAAATATTTGGCCTTAATCAATTTCACCACTAAACTATTTTTTGTGGGACAGAGTAAATGAAGAATCAAAAAATATCAGAATTTAAAGGAAATTATGAACTGAATGAAATAATAATTAAAAAAATTGTCAATGAGTCCTAGCTCATGTGGCAAAGATAAGGTATCATATGATTTTTATTAGTGAGAGGTCATGAGTTCAATATTGTGTGTGTATATATATATTCTAATAAAATAATTACAAAAAAAAAATTCAATAAGGTTGTTGCAAAATTTAGTTGGGAAAATGAAATCATAAACACAAACACAAGTGGTAGTGGTGGAAGAGGGGGAGAGGACCCTCGGTCCGACGAACACGGGCTAGTGGTCGGGGCAGAGTTCCATCACACCTGAACTCGTATGTCTCCCACTCTTCCATCATTCATTACTCTTTTTTATTTGATCTTAATTTAATTCTCCTTTTATATATAATTACATCTTAGAAAAAACTACGTAATTCGGTAATGGGTCCCATATGTACTATATTGATTGATATGCGAGATCAACCAACGATTCATGATAGGATTTTTTTACAACCCTAATTTTATAGGGCCACACTCTTGTACGGATGTCTACAAAGTGTCATATTATCCGTTTTTTATTTAATTAAATTCAATAAAAATGATTAAATTTTAATTGAAAATCATTAATAAATCATAATTAAGAATTAAGAAATCATAATTACTTGGATATTATTAATTAAAACTCTAAATAGGAGTTTAATTAAACTCTAATTAAAAATTACTAACCTTGTCAGATTTACTGATTCTAATAAAAGTTTATAATTAACCCTTTAAAAGTGTCGATTAATATTTAAAAGGATCGAGCCCCATCAAAGTCTTTGTCAATTTTATATATGAGGTTCACATCAAAAATTATTAAATAGCATCAATTATTTATGATAAAATACGAGCAAGTAAAAATATTAGAGAACTAGCTACTGATCGCGACGATCTAGTCATGTAAATATATAGGGGGTTCCCACAAAATTGAAGGGTCAAAATCTTTTAAAAGTGTAACATGGCATAACCATGTAACACATGGAAAATAATTCATAAAAGTAACAAAGGTTTCTCAAGACCTTGTTTGGTGATGTTGGGATATTGCCTAAGCAAACATTTGAAATGATTTGTCAAGAAATAGAGGATGATATTTGGGTGAAACATTTTTAAAACAAGGGACATCTACCATTCATCCTATACTTGCTCAAATTAATATAAGGATACATGCATCCTCTTGACCCTGTAGATATAAGCGTATATCCCAATTTCGGAAATTAATAAAAAAAATGCGTAATATATAATTTATAACATTGTGCTTGATGTTCTATAAACAAATCGTTATTCACTAGGATGATAGCGATGATTAACATTTAAGAGGGTTCTAATTAACTATATATAGAATCTGCTAGTAGAAACATATACAAACTTGCCACCAACATGTTAAATCCAAAATTATAGTGTGCATTTATGTGATCAATATGTTGCTAAGTTTTTGGATTTGATATATATATTGGTTTAAAGTGTATGTGTGTTTTTTGTTTTTTCTACTAAGAAAGAGTAATTAGGTTATGTGTCCCATAATCATGGGTACTGTTACTCTATTCTTACCGTCATGCGATTTTTGCATAATACCATTTCTTCGACCCAATATACAGGAGGAAACTGAAATTAAATCCTAATGGAAGTCAACAACAAATTTACGTATATATATGTCGGATACTGCCGACCATCCTTAGCTCGAGCACTATTTTTGCATCAGCCACTTATTCCTCATCGTCTTATCTCTCTATTTGTTGGAGGATTAAAGTTTTTCCATTATAATTAGAAACAAATAATTAATAAAATAAATAACAAGACCATAAGAACCCGATCAGTGGCGGATCCAGAATTTAAAAATTGAGGGGGCATAATTCAAGAGCTACGGTTGAAAAGTTTCATTAAGTGGCTTCAAAACATATATTTGCACAACGTTTTCTTCAGTCCCTGAATGGCAATAAAGGTAGATCCTAGCACATAC
Organism: Monilaria moniliformis; assembly: GCA_034509125.1. Classification (NCBI taxonomy): domain Eukaryota; kingdom Viridiplantae; phylum Streptophyta; class Magnoliopsida; order Caryophyllales; family Aizoaceae; genus Monilaria; species Monilaria moniliformis. Next base: position 4,081 of record JAYDZE010577211.1, read on the forward strand.
GATTTCTTCAAGCTTCATTTTTTTTTCCAGAGAAGCGAAAATTTTCAAGCTCCGAGCTGCCACAAAGGCAGATCCGGTTATCGGGGGAGGGCTGACCATGTCGGTTTTCCATTGATGCTAAGAAGAAGTTAGCTGTCGGGGGATCGGCCGCTCCCTCCCGCCCTCCTTGGATCCGCCACTGAACCCGATAACCACTACATATGCTCTCATATAAATCTATTACACAAATTGTGCGTCTCCGTCTCCACTGCATGCCTCTAAATAGGGATGTTAAGGCATCCACAACGGATGCCTTCCAACCCGTTTCGAAGGGATGGGCTGGTGGTGAGAAGCGATGCAGAGGGGTGGGGCAGGAAGGGCATCACGTGGAGAAGACCAATTAGAGCAGCGCGTGTTGCACACTCGTTGGGCGTGCAAGTGGGCATATTTTAATCAGGTTTTTATTAAAAAAATCTTCTCCTAATCGTTGGCAAACGCTACACTTATAGTTTTTTTATTTTTTATTTTTTTACTTACACATCCCCTCTAATAAATACCTCTATTCTCCCTACTTCCTTTACACAATTCTTCTTCTTCTTCTTCTTCTTCTTCTTCTTCTTCTTCTTCTTCTTCTTCTTCTTCTTCTTCTTCTTCTTCTTCTTCTCCTTCTTCTCCTTCTTCTATCCTATTTATAGAATATGTATGGGATAGGTTAGAGATCCAAGAAAATTTGGACTGGGCTTTCCAATTGGGCTTTAATTAATGAAATTGTGCCCTTATTTAATATAAGCCAAATAGAATATAAATTTAGACCACTATAGAAATTAATATTGACTTACCCATCTGAATCCACATTACGAATAATCTGGGCTCCCTTTTTTCAATTAATTTATTTCCCATGTTAAAGATACTAATATCCATTAATTAATTGAAGTCTACTGCTGGCTTTAATTAATTAATATCTTTTACCAAAAGAGGTCTTGTTCAAAAGCTTTATTTATTATACTTTGGAATAAATTTCAAGCCCGCTGTGTTTCTGTATAATAAAACCTTTTTTGAACTCCTCTTAGAGATATTATCAACTCGGACTATTCGGGACATGATTCATGTAATAACAATCCTATCACCGCTAGATATTAATTATCACTACCCCAGATATGTGGATTCTTGGGTTACGAAAAACCTACATCTTTTGATAAGTCAAAGTAGTGCATAACTAATATCGTATATCAATGTTTTATACAAAGATTATGAAATAAATAATCACCGAGATCCCGCCTTTTAGTAATCAGCAAGAAAGACTTATCTCAACTTAAATCCATTCAGTGCTATACCATATTAATGCCATTCGTTTACCAAGGTTACTAAACATTTGATCTGACACTGCAACCTTTCATGATAGATCGTCTAAGTCTATCTAGGTTGTGAAACTTAATTTTCTTCTACAAGGCACCGAATGAGAGACCTTTAGTGATGACATGACCACCATTCAGTCTACAATGTAGAAGATCTAGACTTGTTTGCTCAATTATAATCACAGATTATATTTGCTCATAATATAATCACTATATTATAAAAGGCAAGCTATGCAATAATAATATCTCTTCACAAGAGCCGGAGAATGGCAGTTCGTAGGGTTATTAATACATAAATAGCTCGTAAAGCATGATTTCTAGTATTTAACCCCAAAAACCTCTCACTTATACTTGAAGCATGATTTCGAGTATACCACTATCTATCATTCTCCCACTTATACTAAAAGATAGTGATGACATGCATCTCATGCTCATCTATTTCACTTGATGATTCTACATGAATCATCAACTTATAAAATAAGTGTTATATGTATGAGTTTATGCAGTTCTTGTGATCACTGAATTTTCATTCTTAAGAATGGTACTACATTTCTATTTGTCCATTTGCTTTAACTGCATCCTTTAGGTAGCTTTATGTAGATGGTCTCCTCAAGACTTCCTTTAAGAAAATTGTCTTGTTTTCCATATACAAAACTTCCCAAATATAGGATGCTATCAACAAGAAAAGATAGACCAACTTAAGCACAGACATAGGCAACAAAGATCTCATCATAATTGATGTATTATTTCACCGCTAATCTTGCCATGAAGACAACAATCTTCTTGTTAGATCCTTTACTCTTGTAGCTCATTTACTCCCACTAGTCAATCAACCTTGGGTATGAGTATAAGACCGTAAAGTTTTCTTGTTTAGCATTGATTGCAGTTAGTATATCATTAATTCTGTGTAAGAACAATTATCCCTTTATTATATAGTTTCTTTATATTTCAGGGATATGGTTCTTTAAAGTTAGAAACTGAATATTAAAATTCTTCTAAGCTCAAGAACCTTTAAGTTGTTTGACAACCCTCCCACTCTATTAGAATCTACTATACATGATCTCTTTGTAGCTTAGGGAATCGGTTCTTCCCAGCTAGGATCTGAATCCGAAAATTTTTCAAAGCTTAAAAACTTTGTGAGGTTATTTCATAACTCTCCCACTATAATGAGGTTCTACAATGTGCATGAGTGGCAATTAGGTATGGCGGCGGTGCAAAGCACCAAGCCGCCATACATGTTGTTCTTAAGGTTATGCTGTATACTGACAATTTTTAATTGCTGAAAAGAACTCTCAAACTAGTAGATTCATGGTTTCTCATTTAGTCATACTCTAAGTATCGAGCATTGGTGTAAACAATGTTTTTATGATTCTTAGGACTGTGGAAATTACACACTTTCGTTCCCGAAGATTACTCATACAGAAATACCTTTTAAAATGAGATGCCAATCTAATCGTCGTCCTTCGCCAACACGAGTGTTGGTCAATTCCAGAACATGAGATGTCTTAAACTAGGCTCTCGCCCAATTCACAACTTAATTTGAATCTCGAGGACCGATTCTTAGTACCAAATTTAAAATACTCATTACTGTCTCTTAAGTATCTTTTAAACAAAATAGGCAAATATTTAATAACTTATCATTTATCTAACCATTTCTAAAAGAATCAATTTGCATTTATGCTACATCATTCTATTTCAGAAACCAGATATAGCCAATTAGGATGTAATTATGGCTTCTGATTAGTAGTCATAAATTCACTGTTAGGTGTATGCGTCTACAATCTAATTGTAGTTACTTGATAGTCTTTCTAATATATGTTGCCACAAGTGTTCTGGATTCTTTTGCTACTCAAAGGTTCCTAACTTGGTACGTATCAATAAGATGTACCCACATTTAGAGTAATCATCGACAAAATTGAAATACTCTAAATCAAGCTTAACTCAAATTGATGTTGGTCTATAGTTATCAGAAATGAATGAGTTATAACATATCATTAGCCCCAATCCCTTAAACTCGAAAGGTCCTTTTAGTCATCTTATTTTTCAAAGAATGATTCGCAAGTTGGAAAAAAAGTGATATGTATAGATCCTACTATGATCCGTCGTCTGCCAACTTTTGGGTCATTTAAGGTCAATATGATCAATTTTTAGATGCCAAAATATATGTATCATTCATGGAACTTGAAGACTTCACTTTCAGAAATGATTTGACAAGTTATAATTATTTGTCGCATAAAGTTGTGCATAATTTATGGTATAGAAATTGTAACAAATATACAAAATAGACAATCATGTTACATTTCTCAATAACCATTAGGTTATCAAAAGAACAATGTATCCATTTACTTTCAATTTAGAAACTAAACTTGCGTTCTTTCTAAATAACCATATAAAAGGAATCTCTAAACTAATTAATTGGCACGATTCTCACTACAACCGCTATCACTCTTATAGCATTGCCCAACATAATAACGCCTTTTACTAAGTTGTCTTGTTTCCAAACCATCTCGCTTTATTAAAGTAGACATAAAATCAACGACTCTTGTGTCCAATACCCACGAAGAGGTAGAACAAATCATTAAATCATGTTTTGACTTTCAATAATTTAGGCGTATGTTTATCCACTATTGTGTCCTTTCTGGTGACCATTTGAAAAACTTGCGTTACGGCTTTTTCAAGGTAATTAAGACACTATCCAAATTAATTATTTTCTTATTCCAAAATAGTACTCAGATAAATTAATTTGCGTAAATTAAATTGACATGAAGAAAAAGACATGTAATGAAGAAATAAACATATTATCACATACAATGTTTGATACATAAATTGCAATCAACCACAAAATAATTAATGTATCTCACAACAGTCAAACATAAACCAATATGCTACTAGGGTGGTCAAATATTGATCTATGCTAAAAAAAAAAAAAAAGTTATGGTCCCACGACGTGACATATACACCAGAGACTACTAAGGTGACATAACTGCCAAATCGTGCCTATGCTCATACCATAAATTTAGCACCAAAAATTTTATTACATTTTTGATACTCTTCTTAGAGGAGGTCGTACACCACTAATAAAATTATACAACTATCATTTAGAAGTCTACTCATATGAACTTGTAATTTCTTGGGAATCTAGCTCCTACTAGGGTGAGTCGGTAAATTCTTAGAAATTACTTCATTAAAAGACCAATTTATAGAGACTATATACGACATTAATTTATTTATTATTAAATAAATAAAACTTAATCGTAATTATCACTTAGTCATTAAAAAATATGATTTTTGCATAATTATCACATAAAGCAGAAAAAAGTAGATAAGTTCACTTTATCACAAGATAACACATTTATCAAATAAAGTATGAAATAATAAAATTACAATCCATTTAAATTTGATAAATTTATCATAACTGGATAATTAAAAAAAATTCAAAAAATTAAGAAAAATTCGTCGTCCACATCACGATTCAACGTCAGCTACCCACTAGGCTTTGAAGCTCGGCTATGGGATTTTAAAGCCCCAAGGTTTCAATGCGTGGTTCATCCGTCGTCACCAGCAATTTGGCCGAGAAATTGTGTTCGTCACGCCACCGCAAACCCTATGAACCCTAGCCATGAAATCTGCTACCACAAGCGACGGTGGCTCATCCTAAGATCACCCTTGGACGCGCCCTGATGAGGCCGTTCCAACGGTGTCGTCGATTGGAACATACATGGCCAGAACCATCATAAATTTAACCAGAATTGAATCTGGGGTCCTGAAAAAACAACCGCTGCGTTCCTCCCCGAAATTCACCGGACATCGTAAAATTTGTGGCCGACCATCAGAGACGAAATGATGCCTGGAACATGGGTTTCAAAAGCCTTAAGGTCCCATGGCTCGAATCTTCTTCAACCGACGATCGACTGGTCCTGGACAAATCTAAGACCATGACACGTTGATTGACACCCATGTTTTCCGGAAAACATTGGCCGATCGACGGGAATTGGCCGGTGAAAGCTGGCGCGATTTGGCCAGCAAGGCATTCCCCTGCTGAAGACGCCCCACCGAGTAGCCCAGTTTCCACCTACAAGGCCGAGACGACTGCTTCATCCGAAACGGAGTCCTGCACCGATTCTCCACCACCCAGAGTCTGGACATTCCGAAAAGAGATGATTGAGATGGACGAGGAGCGGATAGCCCAGATTAAAGCCTGCCTAGACGCTATCATCGCAAACAAGGTAACGGCCCGATTCGGTAAGGAATATCGGGCCGGACAAACTCTCGATCTCAATACTTTAGAAGTCCTAGGGTGTAGAGAGCAATTCTGTGCATATTTCGATAGAATTGGATTTAATTAGCTGCTTAATTTGCCCCAATCTGATGTGCCTAGGATTTTAGTTGATGATTTTTCAACTCATTTGAGTTTGTTCCTAACTGTGAATTGGAAGAATCCTCTATCTCATTTAAGTTGTTTGGGCAATGGCATGAATTATCTTTATTGCAATGGAATGTTAGGCTAGGAATTGTGCAGATTGGCGAAGACTGTGAATATGACTATCAAACTGCCCAGAGAGACATATCAAATAGATATACCATGCCCTTTGACCAGCAGGCAGCGTGGAGTGAATTAACCCACCCGTCTGCTGGACCCTTCAAACTTACACAATCTAGGGCTACTTTCTTTCTTAATCCTGAGTTGAGAATGTGCCAAACCTTTCTAGCATACAACTTATTAGGCCAGACGACTAGTTTTAGTCGCGTCTCAGTGGCTGAGTTGTACTTTACTTGGTGTATGCATGAAGGCATTAGAGTGGATTTAGAATTTTGGTTGGCCTATCAAATTAAACTTATAAGCTCACATCCCACACGAAACATTACATTGTGTCATATGTTAGGAGTTTATCTTGCTACGAACTATGAAAGCCTGATTAATGAGGGAATTGTTTTGGATAATTGTCCATTGCCCGGCTGTTTTGACATGAATTTTTTGCGAGGAAAACTGATCGTGCATGTGCGGGAAGGAGCGCCATATTGTTACACCCCGAGAGATTTGGCGCTTGCTGACTCCGTGCCAAGGAAGCCTATTGAGCAAGAGGCACAATCTGCCCGATGCAGAGGTGCTGAAAACGATCAAGTGTCTGAAAGGTTGAAGGCAATAGAACGACAAGTGTCAAAACAGAGAAAGCAGCCGAAGAAGGTTGAAGGTGAACTGAAGGGAATGAAGGATGAATTTAAGACCCTAGCAGAAGAATTGAAACAATTCATGAAGAAGTCCGAAGAAGCAGAACCCCAAGAAGTACCCTTGGAGATACCACGCCTAGCTAGCCCAGTCGGAAGGCCGGAAGTACCAGAAGGAACCAACCCCAGCCCACCAGCCAAGGCGAGCACATCAAAAAGAGGATCGCAAGGGCGATCCAGCCGCCGAAACCGGTAAAAAGTATTTAGTTTTTCCACTTTTCATTTTTGTTTCTTTTCTTTTTTGTTTATTTTCTTTTTCACTCCTCACCTTGGACAAAAATCTTTTTTCGTCCAAGTGTGAGGAGGTTGTTTGTTGTTTGTTGTTTTTTGTTGTTTGTTGAGTGTGTGTTTTTGTTTTTTATCACTGTAGATATGCATGATTAGGGCAGAATATAGGTCATCCATACTTACGCTAACGTATTTGAATTGAGGATGATGGACCCAACTGCCCAGATTACTACCTTAAATCTGCTAGACTTGAGCTTTAAGCGGGGCAGCCCCCACATCTTTCTTTTTGAGCGATGAAGAAAAAATCATAGCGTGCTTTAAATATTCCAAGGTCGATAGGCAGATGACATAGGCATAGGGTATAGCCATTTGAGCCTAATTCTTTCGAACCATCACCAAAAGGATATAACCCTAGTAGCCCAGTTTGAGCCAGATCTTGCCTTTCTTCAGTTAAATGAAAGCTTAAACAATCAAGAAAATCAAGAGGGAAACCATTGATTAGGGCGAGTTGAGCAAGTAAGAAGCAGGCTGAATTGAAAAGAAATAT
>JAYDZE010577222.1:0-11415 GCA_034509125.1 Monilaria moniliformis
TACCAAAGGACTTGCCGTTACAAACTAACTCTCCAAATCCTCCAAAGGTCAAGAATGAGGATCACATAAATATAACAATTAGGGATGTGATACGGTTACATCTCCCACCATCAACCAAGGGTCACAGAGTGCTATTGCTAACACCTCCACCAAGTCGCCCACGTCGCAAGATAGTTCCCCCACGTAGATTTGAGGACTACATGTAACTGTCATTTTCTTTTATTTAATTTCATTGTATTCGAGTCAAGAAAATATAAGCTTCGTACCGGGTTTTCTTTATCAGTTCTTTCCCGTCGTGTTAAGAGAGTCGAACCGCATAAGGTTAGAGTCTATATAAAGGAGTCTTTGTCTTTCAGTAATGAGGTGATGAATATAATTTTTTCTTCCTCATACTTATCTCTTCGCTTTTATCTATCTCTCTCGCTATCTTACTCCTGTCTTCCTCAATTGCCAAATCCTAGTCGACGGATTCCTCCATCATTGATAACGTCGCGTATCAGGATTTCAATCGGATCAACCTATCGGATTTCAGATTAGTCCTATTCGAGTTACGGGTTTATCGGGTGCGGGCTAATCGGGTTGGAATTTTATCGGGTTAGAAATTTTTAACCTGACCCTAGCCGTTCGGATTTCGAGTCAGCTTAGCGGGCTAATCGGACCAAAAATAGACGAAAAAAATTAATATGTGTATTTTTTATTCTTAAGAATTCTATATTTAATATATAGATGTATATAGAAATTAAATATATAAATCGGATGACAAACATAAAATTCAAAGTTTAAAATATTCTAAAAAAGTCAAAGATTACATAGCATAAAATTAACGATAAATTGTTCAAAAATAATTTTGCCTCATAGAATCAAAGAGTCTCAGAATGAATCTAAACTCTAAATATTTGAATAACATTGTTCTTCTACACCGATAATCTTTAAAGCTTCAACTTGATAATTCATTTCGAACTCATATTCTTCAAACTCTTCATTATCTAATAAAAAATATTATAATATTAAAATATAATATAATTTGATAATTTATAATTTTATAACAAAAAAAAAATCTTACCATCAAAATATCTATGCAACATGTGTGCAAAGAAGAGCTTGCATTTTTCGGTATATTTGTTCAAAATGTGTGCTCTAATATGAAATGAAGATTTTTATACTATCGTTGTTATAATAATGCTAAGCACATCACATATCATCCTATCAAGTTCTCCAAAATGAGATGCATGATTTCTCCAACGTTTAATGAATGTAAAATATTTAATTGAGAGAATTTTGAAAAATATACCTAAACTCAAATACGATTAAATACTTCTAGTGTAAAAAAAAATGACATCGAATAAGAATATCATGTGGATAAATCATTTGTTATTGAACTTATGAATATGTTATTATAGATCTTGACATGATAAAAAAATATAATTTAAAATTTATAAAATTAAAATAAAACACAATATGTTTTGTTAAATTTCAAAGCATGTTTCATAATATTGGTTATAGTAAACTTGAATTTTCCAAATTCGTTTATCTATTATTATTTATATTAGTAAAAATCTAATACACACACACATATATATATAATATAAATTGTAGGGTAAATTTTATTTTATTTTTTGTAGTTATCAAATTTATCAAAATTATCATTGAAGTGTCAATTCAGTTGTCAAATAAGACGGAAAAATATGTAATAGTTGCACCTAGGGCCAACCCATCCGACCAGCCCATCGGGTTTCGGGCTATGGGCTAATCGAGTAATCGGGTGCGGCCTACTTGGGTCAGAATCTTATTGAATTAGAAATTTCCAACCATAACCCTCCAAAATTAGCGGACTAATTGGATCAGCCCAACAAGTTCGGATTATATTGACATCCCTACCTGAGACACAACAAATAACTCATCTCAACAAGGTCGGATATGTGAAAGACGCACAAACGGACCACTTGAAGTAGTTTCGTTAGATTATTCTTTGGGTCCGTTTGTTATCACGGAATTGGAGGTTTGAATTTGGAATTGGAGCTTTCAATTCTCAATCTATTGTTTGGTACTATAAAAATATTTGGGTTTGTAATTGAATTACAATTCCAAATCCATCCAATTCCACAATTTCAATTATATAGTTAAAGTTAAGATTTGGAAATCCAAATAAATATAAAATTGAGTACATCTCAATACACACAACACACACTGCACACAAACACACACTGCACACACAACACCCACTACACATACTGCGCACACACACACACTGCACACAATACACACACAACAAACACAGAGCACACACGACAAAATCGCACACACAAAACACACACACACTGCACACACAAAAAAACACACGGCACACAAAAAACACACATCTCACACGACAACATCGCACACACAATTCACACACTACATAGACTCACAACACACATAACAACCACACACGACACACACACATACACACACAACACATACACTTGCACACACAACTAATAATATATAGAAAAATAATATAGAATTACATAATGTATATAAATAAATAAAAAAATATTCAATCAAAAGTCAATTTCAAATCTTGTTTAATTTTTGACTTACCAAATAAAGGATTTGGAATTGAATTAGAATACTATATAACTTCAAATTCATTTCCATATAATTGCAATTCCAAATCAATTTTACCAAATGCATCCTTTGCGTAGTTCATTATATATTTATTGTATGCGTAGTTTGAACGTTTATGAATTTCCTATCCTATTGCAATTTGATACATAATGGGCCTATGCTACACCTGTTCTGTATCAATTGAAAAGGCCCACCAGGCCATATAATCAATAAATCTGATACCTTTCATCCATTTTTTTTCTAGAAGTTTAATCAATTGCAACAATGCATCCGTTATACTAACCCTAAATCATATAAAAACCAACGGTGCTGATTCATATCTAGTTCATATATATAAGAAGAAAAGTTTAAAGTTACAATATGTGTATCAAAATCATGTCTGAATCTTGGTAATAGTCTCCAAGATAGAGCATTCCACATATCACTAGCATACCAATCATCAGTCTCACAATTTTATAACCTAACTCAAATATTTGCATGATAATATTTCATATATGTAAGTACAAAATCGGCAATGCTTTACACCTAAATATATAAAATATATTGGCAGCCACTTCTTTAGTATATCTAGTATCTAGTGGACACTATGATAGGGGGAAGTTCTTTTATTTCACTTCTGAATGTAATAATTAAGTTTTGTTGAGACACGTGCCGATTTATAGAAGGTTTATGAGACAAATTAAAGTTAGAATCCTGATTAATCAAACCGAATCAGGATTAATTTGTTATTTATTTCTAAAAAACGATCGACTACTTATTTTTTACACGTTTCACGTTTCCACCTACTGAAATCTAGATGAATATTAGTTAGGGTCCAAATGTAAAGCGATATGAATTATATACCACATGATATGAAAAGGTAAAACGTATTTTTTTTTCAGATCCTATATATATTCTTTTATTTTCGCTCAAAAGATTATATTTTATTTCAGTAAGTTATTCTATTTTCACATTTATCTCACATGGTCTTTTACTTATCTAATAGATTTGTCAAACTGTTAATTATCTCATAGAAATATGGACCTGCTAATAAAAGAAATACCAAAATTAAAATTAGGGTTTATAGCTCAAATTTTGGAACTAATCACTTCCTATGTTAATGGAATTTCATCATGTAATCGGAGTATGTATATCCACATTTTTCAAACTTAATGTTAAATACAATATATAGTTGCATATGGTTAAACATAAGAAAAATGCATATTATTGAACATAAAAATGTATAAAGTAATTTCAGTTTTTTTACAATTCTAGTAATCGCTATCGTTCTATTTCAATGAGATTTTATCATGCAGTTAGAGTATATAAAATTATTTAATGTTTAATTTATAAAAAAATGCATACAATTAAAATAAAAAAATGTATATACAATTAAAATACAAAAATGCATATTATTTAAATAGAAAATGCATATAGCAAATCTACATGGTATGTAGTTTTATGCTAATATCGCCGTCAAATATACGAAGGAAAAAAAGAAGGGAAAAGCGTTGAAATAATATTATTCTATGTTGACCAGTTTAATAATATAAAATTTATACGTTTTGCAATTCAAAAACTTCTTCAAATCATGGACCCACTTTTAATGGATATATAATAAAGAACGACTAAATGTAGAATTATATTAAAATACAAAATTGCATTTCTAAGGAACATCAGAAAATATATTATCATAGGCCAGGCCAGTACAATTATATAAAATTATAAAAATAAAGTATAGGAAGATAATATTATCCCTCATTAAATATTATTCTACTTCATTGTAATGGAATCTATTTAAATTGGAGAGCACATTAATCATAGCCGTCAATTTTGGGGAAAAGAGTGACAATGATAGGCCAGGATTTATTCCTTAAACTGTCATCACCTGAATTTAAGTACAAACGTGAAATCAATCTGAGCCAATCAGGCTTCACAAAAAATCTAAGCCAATCATAACAGTACACGTCACCAAACACCGAGGATTCTCACACGAGTAACAAAAAAAATGGGTACACAAAGAATGGATCAGGTAGCACAGAGCTTCCGTGCAACTCCGAATCTAGCATATATTTCTGTGTGATCCCACACACAAAACTTGTGGCTCACAATTTTCAGCCCCCTGCCCACGTGGCACCTCAACGACATATTATATGATTTTTTTGACAAAACTATAAGAATTGGGGGAGACCGGATACTTGGTTTATCTTAATTTATGATAGACAAAAACTGATATTAGCTTCCCTTTTATCATACGAATAAAAGTACTTATTATTATGAGTAAAAATAATAATTATTTTAAAAAATCTGCAGTTATTAGAAAATTAACTATTATGAATAAATATAATAATTATTATTAATAAACCTTATAAACGCTCATGGTGAAGGAGAGAATACATAAGTTCTCCTCTTTGTGGTATTATATATATATTATATAAATATTAAAACATATCTATTAAATTTACATAAATAATTCAGGATCAATAGTAATTGTTACATGATTTCCACAACGTGAAATTATGTTGTTATATTTTAGAAATGTGTTCAAACAAAAAAAATTATCGGATAAAACTTAAATACTATGCTTTTTTATAAGTATAATACTAATTTTTACGTACTAAAGTCATGCTTATTTCATAACAAAGATTAATGATTCAGAATCCAGATTAGTTCTTAGTCCCTATATTAGAGACAAAATTTGTACGATTCACTTTCTTATACTTTATACTCCTATTTTTTATAATAAAACTATGTCGTTTAGGACACACTTCGAACATATTTTGTCGAAAATTTTGGGGATTTTATAATAAAAGACTAATTTCATGACGGCAACATTTTAAAAACCCATTCGAAAATAATAAATATGACTAAACTTTGTGCTATTTGAAATAATTAACCCTATAATTTACACGGCGATAACTTGAGTATAAAATGATATACTAATAAAGTGGAAAATTCGTGTGTTCCGACCCCACCAAAGTAGGGCTTGAGTTAGTTGGGGGCCGGGGGTGGATTGGTTGGGGGGGGGGGGGGTTATATGAGATTTTGGGATATGAAAATAATTTGTTATAGCACCAACAAGGCCTATTTGTTATCCTTTTCTTATTTCTTGTTCATTTCTCAAGATTTTGCTGCTCTCTTTGACCAACTCTTGGAGGAATGAAGGAACCGGAGATCAAGCTCTTTGGCCATAAGATTATCTTACCGGACAAAGCCGGAGCTGTCGCCGCCGGCGAGTTTTCAGGCCGGAGCAGTAGCGGAAGCCACGGCGACGGCGACGCCGGCGACTGTGACCGGTGCTTGGAAGAGGCTCATGATGAAAAGCAAATGCATGTTCAGGAGGTAATCAATGGGCCTCAAATTTCACACACAACACACACTGACACAAAGTAATCATATATGCATTTAGCTTTGTAAATATATTGAAATTGAGGTTTTTATTGAAATTCTGTGTATGTTAAATATATATTTCACAATCGAATAATAGTTAATTTGATCTGGAAATTTTGGAGTTTTCTTCTTTGTAAATGTTGCCATACTTCCCTTTTTTTAGAAAAATAATCATGAGTTCCTATTTAGGATGTTAACATACTTTAATATTTTTCGAAGACTATTACTCTTTCTGAGAGCCAGTTGTGTGAATCTTCTTCTCTCTCTTCAATTAATCTTAATTTAAGTTCCATTTTTGTGGTTGGTATTTTTTCATGTTTTCTCCGCCTCAAATTTAATTGTTTAAATGTTTTGGTCCCCTGCATCCTGCTGCTCTAGAAAACTATTGATTTCTGCTTTGATTTTCTTCTTTCTCAAATCTTTTTGAAACCATTGGTTAGCTGAAAAAGTGTTCTGGAATGTTCCAAACACTGTTTTTTTTTTAAAAATATTCGGATTCCTAGGTTGTAGTCTCATCAATTGGAAGTAATCTTTTTTCTAATTGGTTAAACTAAATTCTCTACAATTTTGATTATTTTTGTAATATAGTCCCAGTAAAAAGGATCTTGTTCAATCCAAATGATGTGGATTTTGCTCGAAATTTTTTAGGATCAAGAATTAGAAGAGTGTGAAACTACGGATCAAAATGTAGAGGAGCCACGGAATCCGACGGCGTCACCAGAGATAGATGAGGATCCTAAAACTCGGGCCGCTGACAAGGATGCCGTGTCGGATATTGAGGAAGCCGATGCGGCTAACGGGCAGCAAAAGGAGGTGCTGAAGAAGCCGGACAAGATCCTGCCCTGCCCTCGTTGCAATAGCATGGATACCAAGTTTTGCTATTACAACAACTACAATGTTAAACAGCCTCGCCATTTTTGCAAGAGCTGCCAGAGATATTGGACCGCCGGAGGCACCATGAGGAATGTTCCGGTGGGGGCTGGCCGCCGCAAGAACAAGAATTCGGCCTCACATTGCCGCAACATTTCCGCCTCCGAAGCCCTTCAAGCAGCTGGGGCTAGGGTTGATTTGCTTAATGGGTTTCATCACCCTACTTTCGGACCGAACGACACTGTGCTATCGTTCGATCCTAACATGACGTTATGCGAGTCTATGGCCTCGGCTGGGGCTAGGGTTGATTTGCCCAATGGGATTACAAATGGTAAGGATGATTGTTCGATGAGATCATCAGTTACAATTTCGAGTTCCGTTCCAGAAGGAGGCAAGAATGGCCTACCACAACTCGTTCCGTTTCCTAGCATTCCGGGAGTGCCCTGGCCGATTCCCTGCAATCCTGCCATGCCCCTCCCGGCAATTTGCCCCCCGGCCTATCCGATGTCGGTCTATCTTGCACCATATTGGAATTGTAGCACGCCTAATGCTTGGAATGTGCCGTGGGTGCCAACAACCCCTCCGGCTACAAACCAAACTACCAGTAGCTCTGATCCTAACTCTCCACCAGGTAAACATTCAAGAAACGGTGAATTGCTTAAGCCAAGTAATTCACCAGGGCTGGAGCTTTCTGAATCTAAGGATTCAGAAAACTCAATCTTGGTTCCTAAAACACTGAGGATCGATGATCCCGAGGAAGCTGCAAAGAGTTCTATATGGGAAACACTTGGGATCAAGTATGATAAGGTCAGTAGGGAAGGTTTGTTCAAGGCCTTGCAACCAAAGAGCAATGAGAAAAAGCTTATGATCTCTGCCTCACCGGCCCTGCAATCTAATCCGGCCGCCTTGTCACGCTCCATTAGCTTCCAAGAGGGCGCCTAATGTTATCTACATAATGATCGCTTAGTGAGTATGTTAATATGTTCTCGGAGATAATTTTGCAAGACATATCACAATGTCGATTTTCTTGCAAGATTTCTCCCTTGGAAGAATAGTGATATTTTTTTTTCGAAGGCGTGAAACCATGTCGTTTTGCCTTTTCTTGTAACGTTGGTGCACTTCTTTGTTTACGTATGATGAGTGTGAATTTATGTACAAAATTTTGTAGAGAGATAGTGACAGAGACAGAGAGAAGAGTGAGGGTTGTCAAAATGTTTAGATGCACAAAACTATGGTAATAACTAATTTTATTTCTGAAAAAAGGGCTCCCTTTTTCCATTTTCTTGTGATTTTTCAACATAAAAGAGTTCTCTTTTTGCAACTTGAAGATGAGTTGAATTGTGAATATGACTTTTTAGACAGTCATGTTACTAAATAAATGGCCAAGTGGACTTCAGTGCCTTGGCATAAGGGCCAATGAGTGTCACGCATCATATTTTGATCACGAGAGAGAGTCCTGTGTTTGATCAACAAAGCAAGTAGCTTTCCAAATCAAACGATTCTCTATAATCTGCAAGATATATTTTTTTTCATATTTCTGACTTGAACATTATTAGTTTACTTTTTTTATTGTATCAAATTACAATAATAAAAAGAAGCTTCATATTGTAATTTTACAACAATGGAGCATTCAAGTCACAAAAATATAACGCGATAGTAAAAAAAGCTTTAAAAGGGAAGCAAAAAAGCTTTAAAAGGGAAGCGTAAAAAAAAGAGACAATAAACTCTCCACTCCGAGAGAGAGAGAGAGAGAGAGAGAGAGAGAGAGAGAGTAGGCCCAACGTAAGAATTTATGTTCAATTCTGGATTTATCAAAAAGGAATGATTTGAAAAGATGATTAATTTTTTCAGTAGAGAGAAACGTAATCCTATGTACATCCAAAAGGGGGAAACAAGATAGAAAGAAAATTGTACTAACTGACCCCATCGTCCTATCTAAAAATTATTGTATTTTTATTAAGTTTCAACATTCACATGAAATGATACTCAAATGAAAAGACGAAAGATCATTTCTCATATTTTGTAAAATATGAATGTAATTATAGAAATTACACGAGAGTTTATGAGCACCAAAAGATTCATTATATCATTCAGAACGTTTGGAATAAAAATTTCTATCTTTTATCATGATAATGGCTGATTAAGATAATTAATTTACACAGTTGGCAACCCAGCCACCTAAAAATTAAAAAGGTCTTTTTCCTAGATTGCTTTTTGATGTTAAAAAATTGTGTTTTGCAATAAAATAATAAAAACTAATAATTACGAAAAAATAAAATTTTATTGTCTAGGCTTTTTTGGAAAAAAAAGGACACGTGTACCCGACTGGATCAGAAAGTTTAGATATTTTTATGTTTAAGCAAATGTAGACCACTTGTATAACATTAGTTGTGTATAGCAAAGTGCATTTTACTTTTTCAAGAAAATATAAAGTTTAAACTAGTCAAATGTGAAATCTATATTTCTTCCTTACAATAGTTGTAAATTTTTTGCTCATGTATCTATCTAGTTTCTGTTTTCTATTTTCGACAATTATGATTTTATTGACTCGCCACTCTAGTGGTACCTTTTTTTAGGGGACTAGTTGATACTATTTTACTCCCATTATCGTAAATTAGATTTATGCTACACATTTTCTGATGTTGATGGAAAAATTAGGAATGTCAGTTCAATTCGGAATTCGTGAGCTAACTCGAATAATCTGCTAAATTTAAAGGATTAAGGTTAAGAATTTCTAACCTGATAAAATTCAAGCCTGATTAGCCTGCACCCGATTAATCCGCAATGCGAGTAGGGCTGACCCTAAATTCGATGGGTTGGCCCTAAGTGCAACTATTGTCTATTCATTCGATTTGTTTGATGACTTATTCAACATTTTAATGATAATTTTGATAAAATAAACAACTACACACAAATAAAATAAAATTAACCACACACAAATAAAATAAAATAAACCACCCAATTTTGATCTAATATATATATATATATATATATATATATATATTATTTTTTACTAATATAATATAATAATAAATAAATGGTTGGAAAATTCAAGTTCACTATAAGAAATTTTTGTAATTCTAAAACATGCTTTATAATTTATTGAAATGTGTTTATATTTCATTTTATTTCACAAATCTTAAATTAATTTTTTTAACATATCAAAATTCTTCATAACTTATTCTTATATGTTAAATCATTTAGCAACTCAAGATTAATCAAATGTCATTCTTATCCAGTGTCAATTTTTTAATTTTTTATACTAATAGTAAATTTAATTGTGTTTGAATTTAATTATATATTTTAAATTATTTTTTACCAATAGTATACTTAATTGTATCTGAATTTAAGTATGTATTCAAAAATTCCTCCAATTAAATATTTTACATTATATAAATATATGTAATTTTCCACATTAACCATTAGAGAGATAATGCATCACTTATTAATTTCATCGTTAGCTTTTAGTCCGATGGGCTAGTCTAAAACCCAAATGTTTAGGGTTAAGATTGAAAATTTCAAACCCGATAAAATTCCAACCCGATTAACTCGCAATCGATTAACCCATAATCTAAGTAGGATTGACCCAAAATTCGATGAGCTGGCCCAATTGATATCTCTAAATAAAATGGTAATTTTTTATCAAATATTATACTAGTTTGAATATCGAGATATTCGAATTTCAAGTTTATAGTTGGTAATATTTCTACTGTGATTTACCACTTTTGAGAGTTTTCTTTGTTTTCCTTTCAATTTTTATTTTTTTTATTTTTGTTTTCTATTTCCTTCTAGCTGCCCTGCCCTTTCGCTTTAGGAAATATATATCTTAATTTTATTCACGACACGTGCCAAATTTATTTGTCGACATCCTCTTTATTATGATTGTTTACTTTATACAATTTAATATTTTATTTTATTGTTTATAAATATATGTTATATTAAAATAGTACTAGTAGATAGTTTATGTATATATATAGAGAGGTGTAATTAAATTTGAACTAATTCTTAATGTAGAATTAAGATTAATTTGTAACCGTAGGATTTTGAGATTGGATGGATATAAATGCGCCATGTGGCATTGAATTATTATTATTTTATAA
Source organism: Monilaria moniliformis (assembly GCA_034509125.1). Lineage (NCBI taxonomy): Eukaryota > Viridiplantae > Streptophyta > Magnoliopsida > Caryophyllales > Aizoaceae > Monilaria > Monilaria moniliformis. The sequence goes on from JAYDZE010577222.1 coordinate 10,947, forward strand.
TTGAAAATGATATTTTTGTAATCTAACAATTGTTCAGTTATGGTAACATGCAATTTTTTTAGAGAGATGTTATTTATGATATGTTTTGCGGACATAGTAGCCTATGAGATTTACAGAGAGAGGTTATGATGATACTCTATATAATTTATAATGATATATACTGAGCGTTATGGTAATACTCTACATAATGATTATTATGCATAACACAATATCTATATCATTACACAATTCATAATGCATGTGAACAAACTGTATAATGATTTTATGTAATCATTATATATGAGTATGTTTCGATACATTGTAATCAATAATGAATGTTTATTTTGGTGATATAATGATATATAATGAGCGTTATGATTAGGGATGTCAATCGGTCCAACCCGTTCGGGTTTGGGCCAACCCGCTCGGGTTGTCGGGCTATTCGGGTTGCAAATTTTGTCGGGTCAGAAATTTACAACCCTAACCCTAA
>JAYDZE010577233.1:0-11413 GCA_034509125.1 Monilaria moniliformis
GAGTATATGCAATTATTTATATAATGAATATATATAACAGATATATTGATAAAATATATTATATATAATGTGTATACACAGTGAATCGTATTATAGATTATATAATGAATATATATAACAGATTTAATGATCACCAATGCTCTGTATAATGAGTATATGCAATGAATATAATGTAATGAATATATATAATGATTGCGTAGATATGTTTGAATGATGTATAATGAGTTTAAGGAATGAATTAAATCTTTAATTATTATTAGATCACGAAAGGAAATTGCCGTGGTATAATGAGTATATTCAATGAATTATATAATGAATATATATAACAGATATGTTGATTCATTATACTATGTATAATGAGTATACACAGTGAATTAAATCATAGATTATATAATGAATCAATATAACGGATATATTGATAAATTATACTATGTATCATGAGTATAACAGTGAATCATATCATAGATTATATAATGAATCTATATAACGGATATATTGATAACAAATCCTATGTATAATGAGTATTCGCAATGAAATATATATTTACAATGAGATTTTGATCATTAGCGGAACTTGATGTATTCTTACATAAAATATAGTTTAATGAGTATATATAAGAAATGTGTAAATTTTTAAAATGATTATATGAAATTAATTTAAAAATCACCATATCAAAAATCTGCATTTATTACGGTTATAATTGCTAAGTTATAATCATCCGAAATTTTCGGTAACTGCCATATTTACAATGATACGTGCAAAATTAAATGGACTATTTTATCCCTTTGCTGAGATATATTTCATGTTATAATGAGTCGTTTAGGGATGTAATCCAATCCGTTAATTTATAGATCCAATGGTTGATGTGTTGTCTTAGTTATGCATTAAGGACCTTGTCTCACCCTAATGCATCCCTATATATATATATATATGAACTTTGTAAGAGGTGCCAATTTCCCCACAGGCGACGGATTCTGACTAATTAAAATTGACATGAAGATGAAATGACATTACTTTCATGACGTGGAAGATAAGATGGCATTTCTATATTGAAAACAACTGACATGGCAAAAAGGCCAAACCTAAAGTTAGACTCATTGTCGTGTTTTCCATTTTCTTTCAAAGTGAGAAAGTTTGAGAGAAAAAAGTAAGTGTTCAAAGTGAGAGAAAAGAGAAAACTTCGATTGTTGGGAAAATTTAGGAGAAGGTTGTTCGAATTTTTTAGAGAAAGGAGACATAGTTTTCCCCCAATGATTTGTTCGTGAGTTTTTTCGATTTTCTAGTAGTCTGTTCGCGAATTTTGTCGATTTTTGGGGTTGAAGCAGTGGTCCCCCATTGCAGTTATCCAATGTCGTGGTGGAGGAAATGTCCTACAGGTAGACCCCAATTTCTAATGATTTATTGCATTATTCTATTCTTGTCGATGCTTTAGGATTTTCCATATTGGAATTTAAGGTTTCCTCTTTTGGAGTTAGGGTTTTGTATTTTCGAGTCTGGGGTTCTTTTATTTTCTAGCCAAAATTATTGTTTCTAATGATGGGTTTTCGATTTTAGATGATTTATTTATGAGATCAGGTTCCGATTTTAGGGTTTACATGATTTTGTTTGTGATTTAGGACTTCAAATTTTGGGGGTAAAACTGAATTCAGAGTTTTGTTTGTGTTCTGGTCGCAATTAATATGATTAAAATTGAATTATGCCTTATATCTTTGAGGTTTACATGATTTGTCATGAACTCTGTGTTTCAATTGTGTTTTTTAGTGTGCTATCTATTTTTACCATGGAAGAAAATTACTTGATGATAATGGGTTGAATATCTATATAGGGGGTAATATTGTGGGTAAATTTGATTTTAATCTAGATAAGTTTGGATATCTGGATCTAGGGGATGAGTGTACATAAGTTGGGTTATGTTATTTGGGTAAGGCTAGCATACAAAGTTCCTAGATAGAAAGTTTGAGGATAACGACTCAATGATCATGATGCCACGGAAATGTTAGGGCACATAACATGGAGATGCAGAGTTATTAATATATATATATATATTGATGGTGGGAAGAACGTTGATGACGTGGTGAGGAATTAGCTGTTGAGGATGGTAAAAAGTTAGTTGCTGCGGGTAGTGCTGGTAATGGTGGTGAGTCTGGTGGGAAGAAGGCAAATGTGAGGGTAGTGCTGATGATGTGTCTGATGTTGAGGGTGAGGGTGGTGGTGAGAAATAGAATAGTAGTAAGGATGATTTCAACTATGTTTCATCTGTTAATGAAGAAACTAATGATGAAATTATTGCCAAGAAATTAGTTCCTCAGGATTACATAATAGTTAGAAGCTAAGCAAAATTTGAGGAATGGAAAAAAGAGCATATGTGACATTGTCATGGGGTTTGTTGGAGGTGAGTGTGAGTTTTCAGACTATGAAAACTCAGATGAGGAGGTGTATTTCTCTTCAACTGATAATGAAGTTGTGAGGGTTGGGGAAAGAGTTAAGAATTGTTTATGATCCAAAGTGTGATTATAAACAGTTCTAAATGACTGTTGGTATGAGGTTTGTAGATGGATTACAGGCTAGAGATGCATTAACTCATAATGCTATAGAGAATGTGTGGACAGTTCATTTTAGAAAGATTGGCAAGCATCAAGTTAAAGGTAGATAAAACGATGGGTGCAACTAGAGGTGCTATGGAAGTGGGGAGAAGAAGAGTGATGCATTTCTTATTAAAATTATAGAAGGAGTGCATACATGTCATAGGACAATTAAAAACAAACTAGTGACCTCCACTTGGAAAACAAATAAGTATTTAAATATGTGTAGATTAGACCACGTATCATTGTCAAAGAATTAAGACATGACTTGACGGAAAGGTACATACATGAAACATCCAAATTATAAAGCTAAGGATAAAGTTATTCATGAATTGAGAGGTCATGTGGAGAATCATTATGCTAAGCTTATGAGCTACATCCGTGAATTGCTTACGGCAGACAAAGAGGGCAGATTTGTTCTGAATGTTGAAATTGGGGCTGTTTTGAGAGGGATTTATATTGAGTTTAGTGCTCTAAAAAAAAGGTTTTAGGATTGGTTGTAGGAGAATCATTGGGCTTGATGGAGGGTACATCAATTCTGCACATATGTTCTAACTGATTCTTTTTTAGTTCATGTTTTCAACTGTTACATAGTCAATGCAAGAGCCAAACACTTGATCCATATGTTAGAAGACACGAGATCATCACTTATGAAGAGGCACTATATGAAATTAGGGGAGGTTATGGGTAATTCAGATAATCTTGTCCAAACATTAAGAAAAAAGTTCAGAGGGTGAATTATGAGAGTAGACATTACTATTCCTGCTATAGGTGGAAAATTTGAGGTTGCATTACATGAAGATCGTTTTGTGATTGTTGACAGGGGAATCTCAAAGCAATCCCTTATGTTTATGCTTGTTTTGTCATTAATTTTCTTCACCAAGATGCACATACTTATGTTCATGAATTTTACACCATAACTCAGTACAAGCAAACCTATAGGCAATGGATCCTATTATTAAATGGAGATGATCTATGGCTTAAAGCACAAGGCTAGCCTGTTAAACCTAATGAATGTCAGGAAGACCAAGTAAGAAAAGAATATGACACCCTTTGAAGAAGAACAATACTTAATCCTAACAAGTTCAAGAAAATATGCCAAATGACATGCCAAAGATGTTTACAGCAAGGCCACAACATCAGGAGATGTAAAATCCACCAGTTCATAAGTCTCCATGATGCATCCGTCGTTAGGACAAGCAAAATAAATTTATAGCCCTGTGCCCACAACTATATAGTTAGTAGTAAGAATGTGGTCGATGTGTAGGGAGTTTGATTAGTTTTTTCTCTTTGTCTCTCAAGGTGGTGCAAAAAAGGGGATTTAGGGGATTTTGTTATGGTCACAATAACCGTATTGGTCTATGCGAGAAACTAAGAATAACTAAAACTAAATAGCAAGAACAATCAATAAGACAAACGAACTGGCCTGGACTTGTTTCGTTAAACATGAACTTTCATTCGGTCATCGGTGCAAGTATATTTACCACATGCTCATATCATCATTTTATGGTTAAGGAATGCCAGAGTCCTTTTTTCAAGTGTCACGTCCCCAACAAACCCCTCTCTCATCCATCCTTTCAGATTAGAGTTACTACGCCCCCTACTATGGACAACACACTCCGTCCCAAAACTATGGTTCGACGTCTTGCCCAAATAACATTCAAACTAGATGGACCCGAAAAGGATTTCCTACGTATGCCCTCATCAACATATACCTTCTGCCCATGTCAGTCAATCTATGACTAAGTTACACAAGGATCATACACCTCATTAATTAATTAGTTTATGATCTAAGTTCCATAAATAACTGTTGATCAGACAATTACTTAAGTTGCTCTAATCGTATTAGAATCAAACCTAACACTTCGAGAATACAAACATGTTGTTGTTATTGCCCAGATTGGATCTCACGAATTTACAAGTCCATATTCAACTGGTCGTTGCTCGGATTATGTTTATAAACGCAACTACAAATAAAGAAATAAACGAAGACAAAAGACACCAACGGAAACATGAAAAGACTCACTAAATTATTAATGGAAAGTATCCTGGGCAAATTACCCAACGGAAACTAGAACATAAATTAAAACTAATTGCCATAAGGGACTTGTTTTTTCCTCACGTGACTTAAACAAAGAAAGAAATTATAAACTAAGCTAGACTATGTCGGAAAGTAATTCGAAGCTTATTCATCGTCGGATTTTGGCTTCAAACTCTACCCAAAACTACCGACTTCGAAACTCCCCAAACTACTGACTACAAAACTCTTCCTCTTTGCATGATTGCTTGCTCCTTATATATACGAATGATTATGGGTTGTGGAGGAGCCCGACCTATGGTGCAGGCTCGTGCTAGGTCTGTTGTAGGAATTGTAATGTATATATTCTTTTCATCTTTATCACCTGCAACCAGATTCTTGTCTTATCCTCTAAATCGTATCTATCTCAGATCGCGCCAATAAAGAAAGTTGATCTTCTTCTTTATCCGGTGTCTTGGATAAGAATCTTCCTCGCTCCGCCTATAGTGTTCGTCTACTGCGATAAGTCTTCAGCTCTGTTTCCTTCAGCCTTATTTACTTCTTCTCAGCACCACTATGATCATACTGGCTTCTTGCTGAATTCTGCCTGATATATTGGTCAAGTCAGCACTTCACTCCAGTTTTGCTTCCGATGTTTGCTACTCTGCCCATCGTGAAGTCTGCCCTCAGGGGTTTGCACATTGTCTTCCATAGAACTCTTTGGCATTATTTGCGAAAAAAATCATCCGGTTAAAATTGTCTCATTTGCCTAGACTAATATTTTCCTTGAACTTGTGAATCCACACGTGGAGCAAAAGAGGCCAACCAAAAGCAATATACTAACTCAAGAAAATCAAACTTGAGAGTTTAGTATCGTGATTATGTAAACTTTTGAACAACTGCTTTTGAACATGCTATTGGTGATGGAATTAGTGTGATGTTTTACTTCTGAACAAGTGTTTTCTTCAAGCTTTTGCTGATGTTAATTAGTGTGATGTTGCACTTCTGCACAAGTCTTTTGCACATAAATATTTTCTTACTATGTTGTAGATGTTCTTTTGCTATGCTATTAGCGTGCTTTGAACATAAATATTCTATTTCAAATGTTTACACAACCATCTTCCATTACACTAACGAAAACATATTCCATTAGACTAATTGACCTTCCATACAAACACCAAGACGATAACATCCTAGATAACATCTTCCATTTCATAAACACAATTACAATTGATCTTCCATCACTTTGAACATCCTAGATAAGACACAAAAACACAATTATAATTTTTTATCCTAACACTAAGCATGATCCTAAGATACTAAGGCCAATTATAAGACACAAAAACACAATTACAAACTTCATATTTTTGATTTTTTTTTACCCTGATTTCTCAATAACTATTTCAAGTGATTCACATTTTTTACTCTTCAAATGAAATTTTTCTTCAAGAACAACCTCTATCATTGTTTTGCATTTCAATTGTTATTCAAAATTGTCTATTTTAAGCTTGAATCTCTGAAAAGAATTTTCTTGGTTCGGAGAGAAACTCGAATCAATCTATCAAAATAATTTGTAATCATCATACTACAAATCCAACAAAAATAAGAACATTATCTCTGCAATTAACCTCAACAAAATTAAGCACAAGAAAATTAGCATACCTTGCAGTATTGACAACGATAGTAGCATCGTCCAGGATTATTATCGATTTTCGACGTGACAAGCTCAGCTTGAAGTCCATGGTTACAAACCACAATTTGCATTGGAGATCAGCTGACATTCTAGCTTGAAGTCCATGAAGAAGAAGACATTCGAATAAAAAAGCCCTAGCTTTACCTATCTCTGGTTTTAATCAGGAATTTCAAAACCTATCTTTGGTTTCAAACTAATAGAAGAAGGAGAAGAAAGCATGAAACAAAAAAGGAATAAGAAGAAGTTTCACTTAAATCATTATTTAACTAATCAAATGACATTGTTTTTAACTAATCAAATGACGTCATTTGATGAAATAGCCGGCGAGTCCACCTCAACATCCAATGTGCCAAGTCAGGTCAAATTTGTCACCTCATCGATTTATGGAAAATTGGCACCCCTCGCAAAGTTTATTGTCCTTTTTGCCAATTTTGAAGTTCGTGGAAAAAACTAATATTTGGCAAAATTTCGTAATATTAAGCGTTAATAATCCTATATTATATGTCAAATTGAACTTGCACAAGATTGCCTTAACTGAGGTATTGATAATTTGTTGTTATGTTATTAAATTACAAATTCGTGATATGAATTTGCTCTCTCTGTAGTTTCCATTTTGTATAAAAGAAACTAATTTTGATTTACTTTTATAGTTTTCATATTTATAATTTTTTTGAAATAAATCAAGCTGGCTGAAGCATATTTTCTATATATTCCTTTGGTTGTGATATTCAATAGGTCAGTAAGTTGAAACAAAACATGATGTTTTCTCAATTGCTAGATAGATAATGACTCTTTACGCAGCCTTTGGCTTGTGGCAGAGTTCAATTTTGGGATTGGAGGGAAAACATCAATTATCTCAATTGCTACATAGATAATGCCCCTTTAGCCATTGGAATTAGAATTAAATTAGTTCTGTAATATGTTTGTGGGATGGGGAAAGCATGGAAATTTCAAAAGATCAATGAATTCACAAAATTTTAACGGGCGTGAAAAGTGTAAAATTTTAATAAGATGCAAGAGAAGTCACTTAAACAAGTGAAATTTTTTATTGAAAAAATAAAATAAAATCAAAAGCCTATTTGCCTTTGATCTTGAGTTCGTCGAAATTTGGTATTTATAGGTGTTTTGTGATTCGCTATATGGTGTAGGAAATTCTGGATGGGAGGATAACAACAAAGGAACAAACAATATACGGAATCTCTGAAAGTCGTGAACAACACTTTCAGATCAAATCAATTTGGTCGGTTCACCCAAAATATTTGATCGGATAAAGTTCAGAGAGTTTAGAGCAAAGTATGTTTCGTTCTATATGAAAATGAACCAAGAAAACCTGTTAAAAAACGACCAAAAACGGTCTCAACTGCTATGCACCCGACTGGGTGGAACTCTGCCAGAGACACACCCGGCCAGGTGTGATTCTCTGGACAAATTTACGCTTTGGACCCAGCCAGGTGGAGTCCTGCCACAATCTCACCCGGCCAGGTGAAACTTGTTGGAATCCACGCCGTGCGGCACCCACCGGGTGGAATCCTGCCACAGTCTCACCCGGCCGGGTGAGACTCGCTGGAATCCACGCCGCGTCGTACCCGGCCGGGTGGACACATGCCACCAACTCACCGGCCGGGTAGAAGTCCCTGGAATCCACGGAGAGTCTCACGCGGCCGGGTGGCGAAATGCCACATGCTCACCCGGCCAGGTAAGTCCTTCTGGATCCCAAATTTGTCCAAACTCGAATGAATTCTTGGACCCCGCCAGGGGCTGCCGCCCCTTGGACCCCGCTTCCAGGGGCGTTGCCCCCAGACCCCCGTCCCTTAGGGGCTTCGCTTCTAAGATCATAACAAATTCATATAAGCGTGCACTCCGCACCTCCGAACTTATATGAAGTATTATTATAACGATTTGTCACTTCAGTTAACCCACTAAAATATCCAACAAAGGGTCCACATTTTTGGGGAGAAGATTGCGAAAAAATACAACGAGCTGGAATCGAACTGGGCGCTCAAGCGCGATTATGACCATCTATGCAAATATTGAGGGCATGCGCAGAGTGAGGTCTCCAAATTCACCAGCTACATCAATAATATGTAGAAGAGAATTCGGGAACATGCTCACGCTGCCTTCTACAGTGATGAACTTAAACAGTTCAAGTACAAGAGGTGTAGACAATTGTTCGGAACCACCCAAAATTTTCTGGCGGCTCAGAGTCTTCATCTGGCCCGAAAAAACTAAGCACTCTGCCATCAGCCAATACTCTACCAGCAGGGATGCCAATGCATTCGATTTGAATACGATGATGGAAGATAATTATGGGAGACAACTGCTGACACATGAGACTCTTCCTATGAGTCAAAAAATGGCAAAGATGAAGGCGAAGGCAAGCCGGCGCAGGAGACACATCCATGGAATCGATGGTTCAGGCGATGTTGATAAAGTAATACACAAAATCGATATACAAAAAAACATCAACAATGAACGAAAACGCAATGCGACAACATATCGTCTTGATCGACCTACTGGAAAAAAATTAGAAATAAAGTAGTACTTTATTTTGTACTTTTAATAATGTATTTTACATTTTTTCTAAGTAATTTAGGTGATTTTCTTTATTTAATTAATGTAATTTCAGGAAGTTTAATTAAGTAGTTTTAGTTTTTTATTATATAATTTTCGTTATTTACAAATATTGCAATTTAAATAAATATATGATATTGAAAATGAGATTCTAGTTGGTTTGAGGTTGAATTTTTGGAATTGAATTGTGGATGTTGTAGCTGAAAAATAAAATATTAATGTAATATCGGAAAATAGAGTTGTGGCTAATTTTTTTTAGTTGAACTATTGATGATGCTCTCAATCATAACCAACACGGCGGAATTTGGAAATTTCCCTAGTTTGTTATAATATTCAATTTCACATTATACTTTACATATCTTTATAAAATATAACTATTTGACATTGTGAATTAATAAATGTACATGATAATGAAAACTTTGAAGTTTTTCGTGAAAACACACAGCTTTAAGATTGTAACGACTTGCGCATCATGTAGCTATTTCGATTTAAGAATTACTAATACGATTAAAAATTATGAATAATATGCTTTACTACTATGATCGAGATTGATGCTCTGCCAACTATGTCATTAAATTGCGGCAAGCTTGTATTACAAATTTATTCATATGCGATGGTCATAACATAAATGGTGCGTTAATTTTATAAATGGTTACCAGTATCAAATTGGTTATTAAATTTTAATTTATTTTAAAATAATTATTATATTTTATATTTTATATCATTTAAGATTTTAATTCAATTTTTTTAATAACTTTATTTCACAAGGCATAAACTTTTTTATTGGATGTGGACTATATGTGCTATCATCCGCTTCATCTAGCTAATCCTGTTCAAAAACGAAGATTCAATTTTCGAGTCTTGATCAGTTTTACCAATTTGAACATTGAAAATATAGATCTGAAAGCACGGCTTTGATGTCATAAACCACTTCTGTCTCGCCACTAAACGCGTACCCTAATACACTACGACACGTCGACACAAGTGGATGGTTTATGCTGGCTATCAACAACTCTGCAACTGTCAAAACTACCACTGCATACAGACAACTCCAGCTCCCTCTGGTTTCCTGCCACAAGCTCGTTTCACACCAGGGTACTATGAAAGACACACCATCATTTGTAATTTAGATAAGAAAATTTGAGTTGGAACAGAGAGCATCGACAAGTTAGAACCAAGCTCTTGTTGCGGTGAAGTAACCAAGAAGTTGCACATGAACAACAATTGGGCGAGCATTATGTCAGACAACAAATCATTACATACGAATATAACATACCATATAGAAAGAATGGATGTTGGCAGTTGTGGATTTGGCAACGATCTTGAGAGTAGGGACGGACCTAGGTGGGGTCACGCGGGGTCGGTCGTTTAAATTCGGTCTTTTGAGTTGCCATCGACTCATGGACAACAGTTTCTGCTCCATAAATTTTGTTTCATGAATCCATCACTGCTTGAGAGCAATATCACCAGCTCGAACGACCACCGCTCCAAAGTGAAAGAATCGGAATGAGAAAAGAAAACGACAAGATCAAGGCTGCGAACAGCAAGAAAAACTATAAAAAAAATTAAAGATCATTACAGTCGACGAGATAACAGAACAAAAGAAATCCCTGATCATGGTCACAAGAACATCATCTGAAAACGAACCACGAGTTTTCTCACACATAAAGCACAAGAAAAACAACGTTGAACCAATATGAAAACACATGAGCTTTCCCAATAAATTGATTTAAATGAAAAAACTTATGTGGTTTTTAATTACTACGTGGAATAAAATTATTAAAAATAATTGAATTAAAATCTTAAATGATATAAAGTATGAAGTTTAGTAATCATTTTGAAACAAACTAAAATTTAGTGACCAATTTGATACAAGTGGCATAGTTTAGAAAAAAGTTAATGAAATTAGCTTCATAAATTGTTTATCTCCGTAGAAATTCCGAACTATGCTTTTTCATGTTAATTCTTTTTTATATTACATTAATGATTCATTTATCTTATAATATCTTGTATATATTACATTAGTATTTATTTTTTTATGATAAAAACATAGATCATATATACAAATTAATCAATGATCCAGGGTGAAAAATAATATATAATGTGTTTAATACATGTTTATGTCACGTCGATGTGGCCTATCTTAAGTGGCAAAGCTGAAGCATCACAAGATTACAAATCTCGCATGCGTGCGGTATAATATACTATTTCTTATATTACGATGGTGTAGTTGTCCCGTCTGCGTGCAGTATAATATATTTTTCATATTATAGTAGTGTGAAGCATAACTATTAATTGTAAACTACTTATATTATAATGCATTGTAAGTATAAGCACAACCATCTCGTCAAATTACTTTGTGTCCTCACTTCTACCCTCTCTTTTTTTTTTGGGGGGGGGATGTAATAGGATACGCAGCCCAGCCCACTATAAGTCCGGCCCAACAACAAGCAAAATCGGCCCAATAGAAGTTCGGCCCAGTCCATAAGCTACCAGTTCGGCAATGAAGGAGCTCGGCCCACCAGTCAGTTCGGCAATAAGGGAGTCCGG
>JAYDZE010577244.1:0-11413 GCA_034509125.1 Monilaria moniliformis
TTCTTTTCTTGCAATTTGCAATACAAATTACCAATTAAATTCCAAGTTAATACTTGATTTCTCAATCCACAATTCTTAATTTCTAATAAAATTGAGGGTCATTACAATGAGATACTCCAAGATCTCTTAAAGTGCAAGCTGCATGATGGGGGCTAGGTTTCTGAGCATGTGCTGAAGATGATAGGTTTGATTAAGAGGTTAGCATTGATTGCAATGATGCTTCCTGTGAATGTCTCAACAAATTTGATTATGCAGTCTCTTCCTACTTGTTTTGAGATTTTCATAGTGAACTTCAACATAACAACAGAAAGGTGGGTATGTTGGAACTGCACAATATGCTGAAGATCTATGAGACTTTTTACTTTGAAAGACAAATATGTGCTCATGGTGGACTCTTCTACAAAGTCTTCCAAAAGAAAGAACAAGCAGTAGAAGAAAAAGAAATCATAAAAGGATGTTGCTTTAAAACCCAAACGTGTAGGGTCTCACAAGAAGCCGAAACTGTCAAAGGATGAATGTCTTTTCTTCTAGGGTTCAATTGAAGAATCCCACACTGCCAATAATCTCATAGGATGATTTCTAGATTTAATTCACACAATTCTATCCAAACCTCCCAATACACATTTGGACAGACAACAGAAGCAAAAATAGATCTTGGGTGTGCTCCCAGAAGTCAGATAGTTACCTTATTTTTATAATCTTCTTGTTGATTAGTACAGTATATGGCTTAGTACTCTCACCACCCCTCCACAATAATTCTACCTTGAGATCTTCTGGCCTATTCCCTTTTACCGCATGCATATTTTGTAGGCATAAACTTTTAAAATCCTAATTACCAAGGTGTGGGACAAAAATCACTCCTTGCATACTTTAGGGGGATGACAAATATTTTCTGGTGTAGTATGCTTGTGATTTTCGTCCAACACCCCCTATTTATGGGGGTTGTTAGGCTAGGTCATGGCTTCCAAGTAGGATTAGGACTGGGCTCCTAATAAGCTTCTTTTAAGTTGAGCCCAACTTAAATTAAGTCCATTAATATTAACTGATTCCACTATAAAATCAATATTGCACTGCCCGTCCAGATCCACATTATGAATATGGCTCATTTTTAATTTATTATTTTCTGTGTTTAAGATTTTCAATATCCATTAATTAATTTTAAGCTAGCTGATAGCTTTTAATTAATAAATTTATTTTCCAAGAGTGGTTCAGTCCAAAACATCATTTATTATACTTTGGAATAAATTCCAAGACGGCCATGTTTCTGTATAATGAAATCATTTTCAAACACCTCCTGGGGATATTATAACCTCGGATCTTCCCGAGACATGATTCTATACTAGCACTGCTAGACATTAACTACCACTGCCCAAGATACAAGGATACTTTGGGTTGTGAAAACTCGTACCTATCGATAAATCAAAACAGTGCATAACCAACATTGTATGCTCAATGTTACTTATATAGATTTAGAAATAAACAATCATTGATACCTTTGTACTTCATTTACACAACATCGAAGTACATGTCTCACTGTAAGCCATTTTAGGGCTCTACCACACCAATGTCATCAATTGGCCAAGATAGGCGCGAACCTCAGATCGACATTGCAATCTTTCATGATAGATTATCCATGTCTATCTAGGTTGTGAACTTGATATTCTTCTACAATGAACCGACCGAAAGATCATATGTGATCATGGATCCACCATTCAATCTTCAATATAGATGGATGACTTGTTTGCTCAATTTATAATTATATGCTTAAAGATAAACCCCTTAATATAAAAGACATACCATGTGACATGATTATATTTCTTCTCATAATATGAAAAATAAAGTTTTACAATACAAAGCATCTCAAAGCATGCTTTACATCATACTAACCCTAACATTTTATGTCATGGAAACAGGCACTAGAAGAGAGACTACCCAAAATGCAAAGCGCAAGGTGTATTGAGTGGGAGCTAAGTAACACGAATAACACAATTTATCTTCGGCATTGTAGACTTGGTCATATTAATGAGAAAAGAATAGCAAGATTGAGGAAGTTGGACTATCTCATATCATTTGATTTCGAATCATATGGTGCTTGTGAATCTTATCTCAAAGGAAATATAACAAGTAAACCATATTATGGGAAATGCTTACATGCTAAAGATGTGCTAGAGTTGAACCACACAAATGTATATAGATAATTCCAACTCAAGCAAGATGTGGATATTCTTGCTTCATCACTTTTACTGATGACTTTTCGACTTATGTATACGTGTTTCTCATGATTCGAGAAAATTAAGGAGTTTAAGTTGGAAGTTGAAAAATAATTTGAGAAAGTATCAAGACTCTTCGGTCAGATCGAAGAGGGGAATACTTGAGCCGAGAAATTATTGGTTACTTGAAATCACGCGGAATCCGGTCAAACCGGACACTTTCGGGTACACCAAAAATGAATGCAGTATCAGAGAGGAGAAACCGAACATTATTAGATGATTTGGTCCATGATGAGTTTCGTCAATATCCCTTTATTTCTTTGAGGACATGCCTTACAAACTGTTGTTTATATTCTAATTAGAGTTCGATCTAAATCAGTAGAAAAAACTGTTAGGGTAATATGCTAAAAAACATACTTGGAGCTTCTTTGTATTTTGTAAAATCTTATATCTCAATTAATGAGAAAAAGTTATTTTGTTACATGATTTGCCTTTATATTATGTTGTTTTTATTTGAGCAAATAATTAAAATTTGAGCACAGAAGTCCATCTTCTACATTGTAGACTGAATGATGGATTTATGATCACATAATATCTTTCAATTGTTTCATTGTAGAAGAAACTTAAGTTAACAACCTAGATAGATCTGGACAACTATCGTGAAAGGTAACAGTGTCAGTCCTAAATTTTATGCTTATCTTTGCTAACTGATCACACTGGTGTGGTAATAGCACTGAAACAGATTCACAGTGAGATAAATACTATTTTTCTAGTTAAATGAAGTACAAGGTTTCGAAGATTTTTTATTTCTTAATATCTCTGTAGATAACAATGAGCATACGATATTAATTATGTTCTACTAATATATTAGAAAGTGCGGCTATTTCGTAACCCTATATCTTGATATGTTGGGCAGTGGTAATTAATATTTAACAAGTGATAGAATTGTTATTGCATAGAATTGTGTCACGAGAGAATCCGGGTTGATAATATCTCCAAGAGGTGTTTGAATAAAGATTTATTATACAAAATTAGCCAGTTGTAATTTATTCTAGTATAATGAATAAAATTTTAAAGTAGATCACTAATGGAAAATAAATTAATTAAAGCTAGAAGCAAGCTTAAATTAATTAACAGATATTGAATTTTTTGTCACGAGAAATAATTAATTAAAAATGAGCATATTTGTAATATGAATTTGGACCGGATAAGTCAATATTAATTATGATAGTGACACATTAATTTCAATGGACTTCATTTAAGTGGGCTCAACTTAAAGAATAAAATCCATTTAGAGGCCTAGTCTAAATCTCATTTGATCCCTAGCCCAACCTATTATCATTCTATAAGTAAATGAATGGAAAAAATAAAACAGATACTACACCCTACACTACACACAAGCATGCATACTAGAGAGACGCATCTATCTTCTGTTCTATCTGCTTTCTTCTATAGTTGGTTTTCTTTTTCACTCTAGATTATTGTGTTTGATAGCTTATTGCTCACACAACAATCAAATCATAGAAAAGGTACTAGACTAGAAGATTCAAGGTAGACTCTATTGGTGGTGGAGGAGTGACATGAGTAGCAAGGTCTCGTCATCAACAATCAAACAAAAGACCTCCAAACTCAAAGATGTAAAATTTGAAATTCATAGGAGTATGAACTAGGGTTTTCGATGTTTTTTGTTTCCCTATTGCTTGTCAATTTGTGTTCTTGTATAGGAATGATATGAAATAACATGTGTGAATTTGGAAATCATCCTATGTGATTCCGAGTGTGTGGAATTCTTCAATGAATTTCCAACAAAACATCATTTGAGTTATGGTGCGGAAAAAAGACAAGTTTAACCTTATCAAACCTAGGGTTGTCTTGCTTTTATTAAGAAAATGATGAATGATAAGTAGGAAACTAAAATTGAGAAATGTTGTTTTGTGCGTATCCTGAGGGAACTAAAGAATGTGAATTCAACAGTCCTGGAGATAACAAGGTGATAATCTCTAGCAATCTGACATTTTGAAAGATGTTTATGTCTCGAAGGAATAAGGTTACATCATGGGAGATCTTAAAGAAGTTCAAGAACCATAAGATAACATAGATGAGAAGAGTCTGTGTACTAGAGTGGACCACAACTCAGTTGAAGTTTTGATAATCTATTGGGAGGGGAAATAACTCTTATAGGGTGAGATACATAAAAGAAAAAATGATACAATAGTTGCATCACCTCCACCCCATGAATATCATAATGATATTCCTTAGAATGTCCCAAATATCAAAACAGTCAACACATGACCTCCTCACGTTCAAAATGAACAGCCGAACCAATGCAAATCTAAATCAATAGGCCTCACATGCTTAATTTATTGGTTCAGAACCAAGATGGAAAAGTTTATGATTCAGATGACGACGAACCAAAGACCTACTCTGAAGCGATGTCGAACACAGATCGAGAAAAGTGGATAACTGCCTTAATATCAATAATGGACTTGATGTACTTCAGTCTAGTTAGGAAACTAGTTGACTTGCGAGATGGGATTTACCCAAAAGGCTGCAAATGGATCTTCAAAAAAAAGGAAGATGCAGATGGCAAAGTATAAACTTATAAAGTTAGGTTAGTGGGAAAATGTTATAGTCAACACAAGATTAAACCTTCTTGTCAGTCGTTAAGATTAAGCCCATTAGGATAGGATATTACTTGCAATGCTATGACTTTGATATTTGAAAAATAGATATGAAAACCACATTTCTCAATAGAGAATTCGAAGGCGATGTGTATATAACACGACTTGAAGGTTTGTATAAAACAAATATCCAATGCACTATGCAAACTAAAGTAGTCCATTTATGGACTTAAGAAAACATTCCAGATTTATCTAAGAGCTATCAAATCATTTGATTTAGTCAGAAGCAAAGACGATCCATGCTTTTATAGTAAGTGCAAGAATGAAGATGTTATCATCCTTATCATATATGTAGATGATGTTTTAATTGTGGGTAGTGATATCTGCATGATGCAATCTGTAACGCCCTGAAAATTTGTAAATTTAAAATAATTAAAGTTTTGGAAATTAAAGAATTGAATATAGTTGAAAGTTATAAGTTATTGAAATTGAATTAGAATAGTTAAATATGAGAAATTAATTAGTGTTTATTATCACATTTTTAAGTTTCCAAGGTATATGTTAAATTTTTATCAATGATTGTTACATTAGAAAATAAGTGAGTTTGGGATTAATTAAAATTATTTGATGTACTTAATTTACTAACACCACATGTATTGGGCCATTACTTGTATGTCCATAGTGAAGTTGGGCTTAGTGATAGAAAAAAAAAGAGAAAAAAGAAAAAGCCATTTTTAGGCCCATTAGTGAGAGACATCAAATTAAATCTTTCTTCTCTGTTCTAACACATAGCACACGCAAGACACGTAATACATAGAAAAACACACACTATGCTTGAAGAACAAAGAAATTGCATTCCTCTCGGTTCCCTCTCAACTGCCACAAAAAAAAATCACCGCCCATTGATGAGCCCAAATTTGTGCACTTTTTCGAGTCTTATTGGGTGTCTAGATTGAGTCTTTTATTGTCTCTTTTTGTTTATTTCTGTGTCTGGGAGGATACTTTGGGCAATAGGGTTGTTCTGGGCTGTGTTCTGTGAGAGAGGTAAAGATGTGAACCAAATGCAATTGCGCACTCCTACAAGAAATTCCATGCGGAGAAAAGTTGTTAACATTTGAGGCAAAGTTGTGTGTGATGTGCTTGCCAAGTCAATGTACCATGCAGAATCCAACCTCGTGTAGCTGCAGGCCAAATGAATCTCCTTCAATCTTCAAGAGTTGTGATGAAGAAACAAGTCATGTGGGCAACACTGTCTTTATTTCTATTTATGTTTTTTTTCCTCGTGTTGCCTTTAATACTATGCAATTTATTTCCGTATGTATGTTTTCTTTCATATTTATTGCCTTAATTTATTTAATCATGTCTAGCTAAGTTTAAAAGACTGGTCTGGGCAACGACGTATTGAATATAAATCTAGTTAAAACTTTTGCACCAATGACCGAGTGCATGTTCATGTTTAATATGCCAAGTCCAGGCCAAGATACTTTTGTTATTTGACCAACCTCTCTATTTAGTTTCAGTTATTTTTGTTTTTAGTCCAATAACCAACACGGATGAGCAGGCCAGATTTTGGCCATGAATATTGGTTTAAATTGCATCTTTTCATGAGTAGATCTGCACAAAAGGGTGCCAATGGTACAAGAACTTGAGGAGAAATCAATGCTGGGAGCAGGATGGTTGGTGGCGAGAAGTGGAAGTGAAGAAAGCAGCAAAAAGACCAGTATGTTGGCCAGGAGACATGATGATGAGTGGTGAACTCAGTGGACTACCCTTATAAAAAAACACATCCAATGATTAAAAAGCCTAAGACACATGATAAGATCATAGGGGATGCGTCATGCCTCAGACGCAAGCCCTAAGGAGCCTGTATAAAAGCTAGAGGAGAGAGTAGGAAAAAACAGTTCCTAGTTCTGAGCCACACAGGGTTGCACAGACACAACACATTCAATTTTCCTTTATCTAATCCCAACTACCAGTAGTAGTTGATAGATCTTTAGTGCTATGGAGTTCTGACCTTCAGCCGCATAGTCCGTAGTTCAGCCCGTCATTTAGTTCTTTTGTATGGAAGATCTGACTTCAAACAACATTTTCATATTTTAATTACTCGTCGTTTAGTTGTAATCGGGAGAGGCCGAGAGCCTTGGACCTAGTTGTTTTAAGCTTTCTTTCATTCTTAGTTTGAGTGTTATCATTTTTACTTGACTTTATTTTCAGCTATGTTTACCTTGAACTTGGTTATGTTTTACTTCCTTTATGTTTGTGTTGTCTGTTTTATTGTCATTACTTTCAAATGCATGCTTATGATCTAGGAATATATTTAGAGTTTCTTTAAGTAGGGCAATTAGGATAGGTAAATCAGTGATTAGAGTAGATTAGTTAATAGTGTTTAGTGAGCAAGTTAGGCAGTTGGAATCATAGTTGTGTTTTTTACATCATTCTGACGAATCAAAGTAGAGTTTTGGGGAGGAAGGAGGGGACAAATCTGATACTTGACCAGAGTGATACTTGACCAGAGTAAAGGACAAGTAGAGTTGCTTTTTGGCAAAAGTAGGAAAGAGGGAGAGTTACAGTAGGGGATCACAAGCCCAAAACAAAAGTTACCCGAAATGGCTAAAATATTGCTTTCTATTTTATTTCAGTAGTTAGCTATTAGTTTGATTCTATCGTAATTTGCGCAAGTCAACCTGTGCACCTGCATGTTGTATGCCATTTATATTTACTTTATTTGAGCGATTGACTGAAGAGAAACAACTTAATTAATTGTGATGTCCGTAAACGTGTTTCAATTCTCTTGAACCTTTTTAGTAGTCCCTTTCCCTTTGCCTAGTTAGTTGCTTGTTTAAAACTTCATTTCGCTAGTAGTTCTTTAGTTTCCTACTACTTTAAAGTTAGGTGTGGCGGCATCGTCAAAACATCAGAATACGGTCAAACCAGGCATACTACCATTTCCTCGTGAGATCGACAACCCAACTTACCAAATACTAGCCAATAGTAGAATTGGAATGCGGGAAACTAAACAAACTTTGATGCAGGTGACGTGTTCCCTAGTGAAAGCAAGTCCAACCCAGATTCATGAAATGGGGCCGTTGATGTGGAAATGGCGTAGTTTGTTTTTTATTTGTATTCCGTGTAAATATCTCCTCTAATCTATTTCTATTTTTGTTTTCGTTTTATTTTCCTTTCAATTTATGACAAGATCCTCACATCCTCAGTTGTTATTCGATACTGAAATCGAAAGGACTACAAGGAGGTTGAAGATGTAGTTTTCCACACCCCAGGAGAGAACAGGGTTGTACGCTGCCTTATCCCAAAACTCGGAGTCTGAAGGAGAGGAGGAGCTAGCGTGGATTCTAAAACAAGAGTCAAATCCAAAAGAGAAAATGGCAGATCAAGATGAAGATCCCTGATCGGAGTTCCTCGTTTGTCATTTGATTCATGATCCCTCGACCCTTATAAAATATCCATAAGAGACACTACCTATTGAGATCAAGTTGGCCTTATTGAATGTGTTATTGAAATTTTAAGGAAAGAAAAACGAGGATCTGTACAACTTCCTGAGTGAGCGCATTAAAATGTGTCGCATTCAAAAATTCCCAGGAGGAGTCATCGAGGAGCAATTTCGATCTGCAGTGCTGCCATTCACTATATAAGGCGAGGCAAATGCCTGGTTCACCAACCTACCGCCAGATTCTATAGAGACGTGGCCATAAATGAAAAAATATATTCACCGAGTACTTCTTCCCAGCAATAAAGACCAACGCATTGAAGAAAGAAATCACGGGAGTTCAGCAAGGATTCGATGAGTCTTGAACACATATCGGGCTAGATTAAAGAGGATGGTAGATAGTTTTCCAAATCACAAACTCTCATATGGTGATCTTTTTCAGTATTTCTACTAATTGATGATTGTGGAATCAAAGAACTTGGCGAATTATTCGAGTGAAGGAGGTTTTAAACAAGAAGAGTTAGTGAAGAAAGAAGAGTGATTCAGACCCTGGTCCATGCAACGAGGGAGTATGAAGAACCACAAGCCTGACTTTTAAGAAGGGTAGTGCACTCAAGTGTGGGCATAGAAGAGTTAGAGGAAAAGATCGAAGTTAAAATTAACGAGTTGGAGAAAATGTTATCGAGTGTGGTGGAAAAGGTTGTGCGAGGACCTATACCCTAAGAAGTTTGTGGAGCATGTGGGAAGCAAGGTCATACTTCACCATATTGTAGTATGGACGAAGTAGACACAACAACTCAAGTCAATGATGCGGGCAGATAGTCTAGCCAAGGACAAAAGAGAGATCCATTTGCCTAGACATACAATCCACTCTGGAGAGACCATCCCAATTTAAGAGGTTGAGCCAAATTATCACCACCAAGTCCAAAACAACCATCATCCATTTGAAAACCATCAAAATCAGCAAAATCAACACCAACCCTACCGACCACCCCACCAAAGGAATTTTCAACCCATCGTATCATTCTGGGCTTCGACTCATTCTTCCTCAGCAAGTATTTGAGTGTTGAGTGATCGGTATAGGCCGCAACCTTCGAACCTAGCAAATCGGGCCGGAACTTTTCAAAAGCAAAAATCACGGCCAAAAGCTCATTCTCTGTTGTATGATAATTCATCTGAGCTTGATTTAGGGTCTTGGAAGCATAATGAATAATATGGCTTTCTTTTCCTACTTTCTGGCCCAAGACAGCTCCAGCGGCATATTCACTAGCATCGCACATGATTTCGAAAGGATGACTCCACTTTGGTCCTTGCATAACCTGTGCGCTGGTCAGCTTATACCTCAATACTTAAAATGCTTCTTGGTAATGTTCGTCGAACTTGAACAGAACATCATTTTAGAGAGTCAAGTAAGTGGTCGAGCTATACGGGCAAAATCTTTGATGAACCTTCAGTAAAATCCCGCATGGCCCAAAAATCATCGAACCTCTCTTTGATTTGTTGGGTAGGGTAGTTGAGAGATAACCTCCACATTTGCCTTGTCTACTCTGATTTCTTCTTCGGACACCAGGTGTCCTAACACAATTCCTTCATTCACCATAAAATGGCATTTTTCGTAGTTCAAAACGTAATTCCTTTTCTCATATCTTGCTAAAACTGCATCTAAATGATGTAGGCATCTCTCGAACATCTCTCCATAATCGGTGAAATCGTCCATGAAGATCTCCATACATTCTTCGATCATATCTAAAAAGATACTCATCATACATCTCTGGAAGGTCCTTGGGGCATTACACAATCCAAACGGTATTCTTCGGTAAGCATATGTTCCAAATGGGCAGGTGAAGGTGGTCTTCTCTTGATCATCTGGATTCATGAAAATTTAGAAGTACCCACTATACCCGTCCAAGAAATAAAATAAGTTCATTCCAGCCAACCGTTCTAACATCTGGTCGATGAAAGACAGGGAAAAATGATCCTTGCGAGTTGCAGCATTCAACTTGCGGTAATCAATACACATACGCTAACCAGTTACTAGGTACTAGCTCATTGCGCTCATTTGCCACTACTTGAATTCATGACTTCTTGGGCACCATGTGTATCGGGCTAACCCATTTGCTATCCGATATAAGGTTATTGATACCAATATCTAACAGCTTCAAAATCTCCTTAAACACTGCTTCTCGCATGTTGGGGTTTGATTTTCTTTGTGAGTCTCTCTGGGGTTTGGCATCGTCCTCCAGGTGTATGTAGTGCATACATATGTCGGAGCTGATTCCCATTAGGTCAGCTAGTGTCCACCCGATAGCCTTATTGTACTTACTTATCACTTGGATCAGTTGCTCCTCTTACTCCAAATTTAACTTGGTATTGATGATCATCGACTGCATCTTATTCACTCCAAGGTACATATATTTCAATTCTTGCGGAAGAGGTTTGAGCTACAAAGTGGAAGGTTTTTCCGCCTTCAATGTTGTGTTATCTGGGGACTTTGTCACGGTACAAAGCCTTAGGATTTCTTCTTCAATCACTTGGTCAGTAAGTCCTTGCGCATTCATCAATTTGCTCCTCGCTTTTTTCAGCCTCTAATAGAGATTGGATCTTGAAATACTCCTTATTGCTCATCTATAAAAATTCAGTCTCAAGGTGGCCTTGGACTAACAGGTCAATAGCATCCACAGACTGGGCATTTTTAATGTCCATTGGTCTTTTCATAGCTTTATCAATACTGAAAGTATACTTATCGCCATGATAATCCAAACAAATTGTTTCATCAAACACATTAATTATTGTTTTTGCAGTCCTGAAAAAATGGTCTTCCAAACAAGACACCACTGAAATCACCTGGTGTGGTTTTATTCATTGTTATCACATAAAAATCCTCTAGGTATAAAAACTCATGCACTTTTACCACTACAACAAAAGCGCTCATAGACTACGGTTTTTAACCGTAGTCTATTTGGTATAAAAACCGTAGAGACATGTGGGGTAGTCTATGCTCCTGGGCATAGACTACGGTTACCCGACCATAGTCTATAATGTAATATAGACTACGGTTAGTAACCGTAGTCTATTTGAAAAAAAAACCGTAGTGGTAGATGGTGTAGTCTATGCCCCCTGATATAGACTACGGTTTT
>JAYDZE010577255.1:0-11412 GCA_034509125.1 Monilaria moniliformis
AAAAACCGTGTAAATGTATTTACTATTATACCCTTTCATTATTAAATATATTTATTATAAAATCCATGTGTCATTATATGTTTTTGGCTTTTTAAGGAAAGGTGCTGAAATTATGCTTTAATTTGTATAAATATTACAGGAATATTTAAGAAGATATCCTAAAATTATATAAATATTCTTCAATATATAAAATAAATGTTTTTTTTTACAAAAACAGATGGTTGATCACAGGGAGGTGTGGGGGAGTGAGGGGGTACTGGCCCCATTTTGGGATATTTAAAATAATTAGTATACTTGTACTAATATTTAATATATATTTATTTTCACTAATAGTTTACTTCCCTACAATATCCATATATAGATTCACAATATTTTCTAATTTAATTTGATGTTATATAATGTTGCTTTTTAGTTTTGCTTTATTACATGGGTGAATTTGAATTTAGATTATCTGTAGTGAACTCATAAAAAATAATTGAGATTTGAATGTAAAATTATTTACGATGAAATTACTTTCTGTGTTGGATTTTTTAAAAGTAATTAATTGTTTATTTTAGTTTGTTTCTCAATAGTACTTTTTAATTATAACGTACTAAGACATTATTCTTAATGTATTTCGAGTAAATATTCATAGTGCTTATTAATTAGTAGCTAGTTCAAACTACTACATGGTGGTGACTGAGTTTTCGTTTCTCTTTGTTAGATATATATTATCTGTATTTAACTTATTAATGAACATTTAGTATTTTCTTTTGTTATGTGAAGAATATTAGTGTGTTTCGAAAATAAATGAAGTTATTTTTGGAACAAAGTTATTACTGATTATTCTAAATTTTATATGTAAGTAGGACATATTGATGTTTGATCAATCTTAGTACCTCAAATCAAAAGAGATCTATTTGTAAATTGTTAGTCATGAAGTTTTGTGCAACAATTTTAGAATATGAACAATATACGTATAACATAAAAACGAAATCTTATGATATAGTCGTATCTAGCTATTAATTTTTAATGATGCACTATACTTGAGATAATATTGCGATTCTATAACAAAAAATAATTTCATTTCTAAACTTATTATATTATTAAAAAAATAGTTATAAATTGGATCTCTTGAAATTAAACCCATGCCTCGCCCCTGACTGATCATACATAGCTGAACGCATGTTTAATTACCTGCAGCATGGAAAGGATCCTTGAACGATATGAAAGATATTCATATGCTGAAAGGCAGCTAAAAGAGCCTGACCTTGAATCACCGGTATGGATAAACATAAACTTATTCTACGTACGTAGCATTTCATTTTTTAACAAAAAGTGCTGCATTTCTTCATAATAGCATTACGTTTATGCAGAAATGCAATACATTTTCTGAAGATAATAAGCATTAACTTTTCTGTAAGATAACATTTTTTTTCTTTTGAGTGGGAGACAGGATGGAAATTGAACATTAGACCTTTCTGTAATATAGCATTTTATTATTAATATGTTTAGGTTATATTTTGTATTTTCCACGCTTTAACATACATAATTGTTATCTTTTTTCGTCCATTTTTTAAATCCTAGCTCCGCCCACCTCCCATCTCATTGTTAATTAGGTCATAGTTTCCACAGTACGGGACTTGATTTTCATATAATATATATATATATATATATAGTATTTTTTTTGAAAATATAATCAAATTAATGCTAACTACATATGGGCAATTGATAGGCAAGCTGGACTTTGGAGCATGCTAAGCTTAAGGCTAGAGTGGAGGTTCTGCAGAGAAATCACAGGTGTACCATAATATTATTTAGTTTATAATGTCTCTTATCTGACTATTTAAAAACATTCAATTTTATTGTATTATTGATTATTTGCAGGCAATATATGGGAGAAGATCTGGATACTCTAAGCATGAAGGAGCTGCAAAACTTGGATCATCAACTTGATGTATCTCTTAAACACATTCGCACGCGCAAGGTAAATTTTGTTCTTTATTATCATCTACAGAATTCAAACTTTAGGCTAAAAACCTCTAGAGAAATAAATTTCATTATAAATACTTCTCTTTCTAAAATTGAAAACCAAATTCCAATCGTGAGATAAAAACTAATTGAAGAAGGAAATAAAAACATAATTATGCATGATAGTTGTTGCCATAATCCATTTTGGAAGTCTACAACATTGGAGTAAATGAAGTTGTTTAGTTTGAGTATGGAATAGGTCAATGTCTATGCCTTTGTCTTCTGATAAAGGAAAATATTGTAAGTTTTGCCTCTAGCTAGGGTATCCTAGCTGTGAACCGTGGGGTGGTTTCTGGTTATGTGAAATCAAGGTCAAGAGTCTGATAATCATAAATATTAATTATGTTAATTTCGTAGCTACCTACTGGGTTTCGTAGCACTTGTTTGCTAGGTAGCATGGTATGTGACGACAAACTGTGTTATGTTTAACTGAGAGTTATTTTATCACATAAGATATCAATAATATTATGTTTAGTAGGATGTATTAAAATATTTGTAACATATAATTCATAGTTTGGTAGAATGTATTAAATTATATATATATATAATGATGTGATTATTTAATAATATTATGTATGTCAAATCAGTATAATATATAATGGGCCTTGTGTTTTGAAGCTAATTAGATATTAGCGTGTTATAATTATATTATATATTAAGATTGTACGTAGCAAATATCTTGCCCAATTTCACATTAATTTACAGAAAATACTATAGTAAGTCGCTATCATTAAATCACGTCTTATAGGTTTTCTTTTACTGTTCAAAGATGTGTAGAATCAGACGAAAAACTTATTTTCAGCCAATAGCTACAAACAAAAAGAAGAAACCTCTTAGGGTGGAAGAATGTTGACCCCAACACTATATAATATTCATTGTAAAATAAATAATACTGATATTCACATATAATGAACCTTAATTAATAGTGATTGCAAAAAATTAATTTTTTTACAAATAGTATATACTCTATTTTAAATAGTCAATCCAAAGGCATTCGCGACGGTGCCACATTTGTAGCCGCCGTGGATGCAATTGGGCAAGGCGCTGCGGCCAGGAGTGGATGCAGAAATTTCTTTCGGTAGGAGCTATATATTCTAAATTTCGAGTTTGAAATCTTGAGACAATAATTTTTCACATTCTGCTGTGATGATAGGAGCTTTTCTAAAATAATTCACATAAAATATAAAAAATTCAAATAACACTATACAAATTTAACTTGGCGTGTCCTTAGTGTGTCCGCCAATGGCTGCGGCCGCGTGGTGGGATTGGCGCGGCGGCCAACAGCTGTGGCGTCAGCCGATGGTGCAGCGAGCACGAGGCTTTCGATGGCGGCTGCTGCTGTTTTTCCGTGTTGCGGGAGGTCGCAGTAGCCGCATTTCTTCTTTCTTTTATTTTTCTTTTCTTTTCTTTTCTTTCCTTCCTTTTTCTTTCCGTTCCTTTTTTCTTTATTTATTTTCCTTAATTTTTCGTTTCTTTTTAATTTGTATGGATAATTTGATATTTAAAATATACTTATATTTGATATAAAAAAGTGAGAATAAGTTTATGTCAATTGTTTTTCAAAGTTATGATAGCTTATAACTAATTTTTATACATGTATATATTATTTATATTTATAATTTTAAAATACATCACATGTAATATTCAATTAGTAAAATTGAGACTTGATAACCAAAATCAAGTTATATACACATCTCTAAAATGTTCTTTTGTGAATGTAAATCAATACTAATTAGTATATATAATTTCGAAATGATGTGACTGCATCACATCACTATATTTTTATTGTATAGCAAACGATAGTTAAATTAAATTCGAATATAATGTGTGGGAATTAAAATGAGCATGAAATAATTTGCAAGAGTGTTACGTGTGGGGATCAAAGAATCCGACGTGGATCCTTGCTGTTTACCAAAATAATTGGCTAAAAACGTCATTACTCTTTATTTTAATATTATTTTAAACATTGAGTGTATAAATAATTAGATTGTGTTATTTAAAAAAATATATATTCATGTATTTTAAATTATGCAATTTACTAATTTTTATTAAGTAAATTTTGGTTTATTTATTTTAATTTTACAATTATAGCAATATTTAAAATAGTAATATTAATACACATAAAATTAGATAACAAAAAAATAATGAAATGAAAAAATAGAGTTGTGGTTGAAATTTTGTACTTCCAATGGAGGTGGTGGCTGAAAATGGAGTTGAAAATGAGCTTGATGACGTGGTAGCTAAAAAAATAGAGTTGTGACTGAAAATGAGGTTGCGTTGTGAATGACCTAATAGTATTTAAAAAAAATACAAACTAAATATAAAATAATAACTAAAAGTTCTAATTGGATTAATGAGCTCTAGTTTATAAATCTAAAATTAACTAAAATAACATATTGAAATTAAAAATATATATATTAATTAAAAAATTGATAATGTGATATAGAGGTGGAAAAAAAAAAAATTTCAAGTAGAAAGATTAGGGTGGTGTAGAATTTATTTTTTGTGTCATATTTAATTTATTTTATAGCAAAATTGATTATTTTAATATAAAATTTATTATAATATAATACACCATACTTGATATTTAGTTGATAAAATAAAATTTTAAAAATTATGTACTCTACTGTTGAATTTATCAACTTTAATAATCAATTTTTATCCAATAAAATTGACAATAATTTTTAAAAAACTATTTATATATCCTAATTTGGTGTAATAAATTCTTTGTAATAAGTACAAAATTCAACTAAAGCATACAAAATTAAAACTAAAGAAGAGTTAAAAAATGAATATGTTAAAAAATAAAAATGGTATATGTATGTAGTTGGATACAAAAAGCGGACCATTATTTGCATGGACCCACAACCTATAAACGGAAAAAAATAATCAAATAACTTATAAGTGCCCATAACTAAGTGACAATGTCGCCAACTAAGATTATAAATCAATAACCTGTAATCCACTAATCCATGTGAAATCAGCCAAAAATAGGCTGATTCTACGTACTTAAATAAATAAAGAAATCACAACTTGATGAAAATTCAAGAGAACATAAATAAATAAATAAATAAATAAATCACATAAACCAAATATGATCCATCATAACTGAAGACAAGAAATATCGTGAAGGTGTGAGTTTAGTAATATCCCACATATCGTTGCCTATGTGGGATAAGTAAACGTAATACGGATAATAAGGCGAATGGGTGAGATTGTGTTGAGTTTGGGCAGAACCATGCCGTCCATAACTAAGAAAAGTTGTCACCTATACATATGTATTTCAAATTTATTAATTTGAAAAATTACATGAATGTAGATATGCACGTGGGATTTAGGATAAAACAAATACTCTTATTTAAAAAAAAATGTAGATCGAAATATAGAACAAGCTAGCCTTTTTTGTTAATTTTAGAAAAATAATTCAAGTATTATACTCGTAGAAATGTCCAAGTCATAATTTCTTATGGTTATGGAAACATATCTCATAAAAAAATTGACATATGACAATCGAAAATTGGGTTCAAAGAGTTATTGTAAACTAATATTTATAGAATATCGAATTTTGAGT
The DNA here is from genome assembly GCA_034509125.1 of Monilaria moniliformis. Taxonomy (NCBI): domain Eukaryota; kingdom Viridiplantae; phylum Streptophyta; class Magnoliopsida; order Caryophyllales; family Aizoaceae; genus Monilaria; species Monilaria moniliformis. The sequence goes on from JAYDZE010577255.1 coordinate 5,582, forward strand.
ATTTGAGTAGAGAGATTAAATATTTTAACTTATTGCAAAATTTTGTTTTCTTTAGAATCATGTTCTAAATTCCAAGTCTTTACTTGCAGAACCAACTAATGAATGAGTCCATTTCAGAGCTCCAGAAGAAGGTTAGAAGCTAAGCCTTCTGTATTAGTCAGATAAAATGCTTGCTTTTTAAACTTTATATAACATAAGTAAACTAATAAATTTAACAGAATACTCCAATAGTATAACCATGAATACATGTAGTTGCAATGTTCTTGGTTGTTGGATTCTCCAATAGTTTCATTTTTGTTGGAATTTGAATAAAACTATGAATCATTTTTCCCACAAGGATTTCCTTTTGTTATAATTTTACTTCTCTATTTTAGTGATATTAACGTCTAATTATCTATTTAAAAATGACTTGATATTTTGTTTCGGTTATCTATAGGATATAATTACAGGATATACATGACTTGATTTTTAAATAAAATATATGTGTGTATGACTAGAGAGATAGTACGTGTTGCATGATTCTGAAGAGTACAATAAAGAGTGTTATAATGAAATACCAAGTATACAGTTAATTAGGTGGCAAATTACATGTAATTGTTCTCTATAAATATAAAATAATAATCTGGTAGTTGATTAATTCTTTGTCAGATGTATTCAGTTTTATGATCATATGATATGCATTTTGTATTCAAAAAATGAAACCTAATGTGGCAGTTTATATTTTTATGAAGCACATGAAATCCAAAGAAAACATGCAATATTGAGCTATACCTCAAAATACTTGGAAAATTTTCTAGAGATATTAAGTTATTAATTTTCTATGACATGCATGTTCAATACTTATATACAGAAGAAAGTCAAAGCACTCTTGACTAAGAAGATGATTCAGATCTTGGAATTTTGAGGTCAAAAATATCATTGAAGTTTCACATAAACGTCACATACAATTTAATCAAGAAGCTTGTATTATTTCTTTGCATTTAATTTATATGATTCTCTAATGCAAACGTACGTTGTTGCAGGATAAGGCATTGCAGGAGCAAAACAACTTCCTAGCGAAGAAGGTAACAGTTAATATATTATCAATTTGTCTCATGTTAATAATTTATTAGAGACGAACAAAAATTAAATCACCAAAGCTGAATTAATTATTCTGACATTCGTTGACGAAATGCTGCATTACGTAATGAAGTTTATGCATTTTGGTTTTAATATATATGCAGATCAAGGAGAGAGAGAAAGAGATGGCGGGAAGGACGGCGTCCGGGTCGACAACGGCAGCGGCAATGGAGCAACAACAAAACCATGACTTGAACTCTTCTGGTTTTCAACACCCACAGCAGATGGGATCCAGGTATTCAATAAATGCTAACTTTATTTCTGAAAAATTAAAATAAATAGAGTTAATTGGTCAAAAATATGGTGGTAACATTGATGAGCACCAGCTAGGGTTCGTGGTGCTTTATGGAGTATATATGTATTTTTAAAATAGTTCTAATAAAATTTCTTCTGAAATAAAAGACTAAAATTTAGAGGTGTCAAACATGGCTTGACCAACTCGTCCAATTTTTGGGACAAATTTGACCATCTTTTTATATTTGAAAATATTTTCGGGTGGCTCAGCCCCACAATTTATAATGTAGATCCGTGGGTGGCCCAAGTAAGCCTGGTTTAGGGAAGGCCTACGCCTCTAGAAATAGTAACCCTATGCATTTTTCAGCTAGCTTGGTCTCTCATCTGATCTGGTGGGTCTGGTTAGTGCGTTCCAATCGATCCGACTCCAAAGTTTACGAGCCGTGAGACCGAGGAAACTCAAGCCCAAAAATAAATTGGCTAAATTGGCTCGTGTTAGTTGTGAGATTAAGAATGAACATAGTATATAATAGTTATTCTCCGACGTACTCGCCATCAACTAATTGTCTATAAGCTTAAGATATGTGCTATCTAACGTGCTAATCTTATAATTAGCATAACTTGAGAAAAGTAAGAGTCATTTGATTGAAAATTATTGAAAGTAAACTAATGTTCATCTACACACAGCAATGAGATTTATCCAGTTCAAGGAGAAAATGGAGAAGCTGCAGGGGCCGCGACACTACACCAAAATCAATTTTCTAATCCGGTAATGCCCTCGTGGATGCTGCACCACATAGACGGATAAAAAGAAAATAGAATGATATAACGAGCTGCATCGATCCTATTTATGTATGTATAAGCTGATCCGCTGCTACACAGATGTGTTAGGCTCAAAACTAGGAGGAAAAAAATTGTAAAAGTTAAAATGTAGAGAAAAGAAAAGAAAAAAATGGTGATTTATGTCATGGATCGTGTTATTGTTGCTACATGAAAACAAATCTCTTGGGAACTAGGGAATTCAGAACTGTGTACTCAAAAGATATATACTAATATGCGTGTGATTAATCAATTACAAGTTTTTATTAATTAATATCGATACATTAAATATTTCTCATTTGGGCATCAACAACGCGCGTCACGCGGCCGGTCCTGAAAGGATGTGATAAAACGCGAGATGCATTATGGGTGAGGTAGTGGGACGGGTTGTAGAATATAGCAAACTATGTAAGAGAATTAATTAGATTTGGAGGAATATTTTGAGAGTGCACAACGAGTATGTGGATGTGTGTTATGTATAAGTTAAAGGATTAGGAGATTCTGAGCTCACATAATTAACTTTTCATTCACACACCAAATGATTACAAAACACACACATATATATAGATTACATACACATTGGTGGTTTTTAACTTGTGGACTAAGTTTAATTAACTAGGCCTTTCTACTAATTTTTTCCCCCTACTTCTAGAATTCTCTCATATTTTCTTTTATATTCTGTTTACTTCAAGTGTAGACATTTTTACTAAATAATATCTTCACTTTTTAATTACAAAAATTAAGTTTACTTTTATATTCCAACTTGAGTCGCGCGAGATGCTGAGAAAGAGGGAGGGCCAATTCGCCACCCCCAGCGGACCAATCATTATGCCCACTTGTTGGGCATGCGAGTGAGCGTCAACGCGACGCCTTTTAATTTTATTTGTTTTAAAATTCAAAATTTGTTTTTTTTTTTAATTTTTTTTCCAATCGATCCGTTAATACCCAATGGCTAGCGTAATATATATATATATAGTTTTTAAATTATCCCAACTCCTCTATCAATACCATATTTTCCCCACTTCATTTTTCACACAAATTTCTTCACCATCTCTCTAGTTTCTCTTTTAATTTCCATCAACTTTCTTCTTCTTCTCATAGCCTTAGGCAAAATGAATCTATGCTACGTTGTCTCCGACTCCGATAATTTGGACGACGAGAAAGCGAAGGAACTTATGTCGATTTTTCAAGCGGTGATTGCAAGTTATTATTTGTAGCCTACTCTGGCGGATGCTGCCAAGGTACGATTCAGAAAGTACATGCAACTGGAACGTGAAGTTGCTGACGCGGATTATTTCTCTGACAAGCCACGATGGGGGGAAGATGTTTTCTGCCGTTGATTCCTTATGCGCATGGATTTATTTCTCCGCCTAGCAAATACATTGGCTGCGCGCGAAGAATACTTCCAGCAGCAGCCGGACGCGCTCGGACGACAAGACATTTCAACGTTTGTAAAGTGTACATCGGCAATCCGACAGCTGGCAACCGGCGGATGTGCTGATAGGTTTGACGATTACTTGTGCATCGTCGAGAGCACGAGCTGTGAATGTTTGAAGTGCATCTGTAAGGGCATTCGCGACACCTTCGATGTAAGAATATCTGAGGGCACCCGCAACCTACGTCTGCAAGCAGTTGCTCCGTCTGAACGAAGCATATCACGGCTTCCCCGACATGCTTGGAACCATCGACTGTATGCACTGGCAGTAGAAAAACTGCCCAACGGCATGAAGAGGCGAATACACCAGCGGCCACAAAGGCTCATATCCGACAATTGTGCTACAAGATTGTCCAACCACCGTCTATGAATTTGGCATGCATTTATTGGTGTCCCCAGGTCCAACAACGACATCAACGTCCTTAACCACTTGGACGTCTTCAATGACGCCTGGCATGGCAGGGCACTGGTGATACAATTTACAGCAAATGGACGTGGGTATAGCATGGGCTACTATCTCGCCAATAGCACTATCCAAGGTGACTGACGTTTGTGAAGTCCTTCTCGTGTCCAACCGAGCCCAAAAAAGCTTGTTTCACGCAGAAGCAGGAGCCGGTGCGTAAAGACGTCGGACTAGCATTCGACGTTCTACAAGCTTGATTTATGTATGCGTGCATTATATTGATTTTCAACGTGATTATCAAGGACGAAGAAGCAAACACCCCTAATTGAGTACACGAGAATATGGCCGGTTTAGAAACAGTGTTGTGAATGACTTTACTATTTGCTTCTATTGGGCCCACATAATAAGTTAAGTGTTGGAATGTATTCCAAATTATCTTGAATAAGTCACGTGATTACCATATTAGACTGAACAAGGGCATTACCATCTTTTGGATTGTATAGTCAGTTATGAGATATTTTTTCAGCATGTATCCCCCATGATATTCACATGATATCTTCGTCCATAGCAAAGTACTTCTTTTTCACAATTTTGCGTTTCTTCATAATTTTACATCTAATCAAAGATAAGATTGCGAAGAACAATATAATTTATATAACGAAGAACAATGCAAGAAATTTCGTCTGAAGGTATTTTTTATACTTGTAATCGAAGTTAAGATTAATACACAGTATGGAATTTTGTCATGTCGATTAACTCTACAATAGAGAATCATTATTTAATTATTTACAGTTTACAATATTCTGATTTTCACAATCTGACAACTATGTTATACTTTGTTCTGAATTTTAATACTATATGTAATGACAACACAAGATAGAAATACTGATCACACACCTTTTATATATTGATTTCCACTAAAGTATATGTTGATTACCATAGTGAGTTGTCTTGAAAATAGAGTCTTTGTATACTGATCTCCGTAATGAGATATAATAATTTCTGATGTTGTACCGGATAATGATATATTGATCACAGTTAACACGTATACTGATTAATACAATACTATGTACTAAATTTTAGTATTCTATGTAATGACAATCTTATCGAGATATACTGATCACATTACAATAATATACTGAATTATAAATACCTTGTTCTAGTTATGTATATTCCTGGATGCGAAAACGATTTGAAGCCTTTTATTGGAAAAAGTTTCCAGAGTTTAGAAGATGCAATCTTGTTTTATGACAACTACCCCCGCATGCCTGGTTTTGACACCTGCAAACACGGCACCAAACATTTAGAAAATGTGATTACATGGGATTAGGTTGTATGTAGTAGGGAAGGTAAGAAGAAGACAAATGATGCAGACAGTGTCAATGTACGCGAAGGTTACATTAATAAGCGTAGACGTACATCTAAGAGGTGTGAATGTAGGGCCAGAGTCACTTTCAAGTATGTATCGGATGGTGGTTGTGTTTTTTATACCATAAAACAATTTGTTGAGGAACATAATCATCTTATGGTGGAGTATGATCACCAGCATTTCATGAAATTAAACCCTTAGCTGGATATTGTGCATCAGAAATTAATTCTTGATTGTGCAAGGTCACACATTGGTCATACAATAACATTCAAATTGTTGAATGAGCTGATAGGTGGACATGATGTTGTGGGTTGCTGTGATGGAAGTAAGAAATTACTCTCCGGATATGAAAACGTATATTGAAGGAATTGATGCTCAAATGTTGTAGGATGAAATGCATAGGAATAAAGAACATGTGATGGATTTAGTTATGAATTTGAGGTCGATTTTGA
>JAYDZE010577266.1:0-11412 GCA_034509125.1 Monilaria moniliformis
AGAAATTAAATTCCTAAATTAAAATCTTAATCGTAAAATAATCACAACTTTAGTTAATAAAAACGACGGTTATTACATGAGCATTCACCAACAACTATGACTTACCACCGATCTCTAGCCCATTGTTTAAGGTGCGTGATACACTAATATGCTTCATATTCTAAGCATACCTATCTTTCAGTTTTATCTCATTTCCCAAGTTTCAAATATTTCCTTGGGTTATTCTTCGGAATAAGAATCTCACCTAGAGTAGATTTTCTTTGGCTGAACTGAAGATATTTATTGTGTATATTTGAAGAGAGAGAGAGTGTGTGTCTTAAGAAAGAAGACAAACAATAACTTCATAAAAAAAAGAAATAATAATGAAAAAAATAACTTCTCTACTTTGAAAATTGAAAAAGTGATGTCATGTGTCAACATGCAAAAATGTGGAATTGAATATGTGCAATTATACCCTTCAGGGGTCATGGTCATTTATGGAAGAAAATTTGTGTCTAGATACCTGAAATGTGATTTTTTTTGAGTTTAGGGAAAGCTTTTGTGATTTTTTCGACTTCGGAAACTGCAAAGGTACAACTCCTTATCTTTAGGTACCATTTTTGTAGTTCACTCTTTTAAAATAATAGGACCCCATATGAAAAGTCAAAAAGATATCGTTTTAGTGTTACTCCTGTTTTGTAGGCTTTCTAAGGCCATAAACTTCTAATTATGAGTGATACCGTACAATTTTGATACTATAAACTGACTCTAGCGGAGTATGATTTAAGATTGTAAAAAATAAAAATTTAAGTGGTGAACTAAAATATTATTTGGATTAATTATTATGTATTGTAGAAAAATATTTATTAAAAAAATACAAAATATGTATCGAAATTCACCCTTTTCTTTCACTCTATGTTTGAGATACATTCAAATCCCGTCATTTTTGTTGGTTTTTAAAACTTATATTCCAATTCCTATGTTTTATAGTATGTGATTATCATTGTGTTAATTGTGTTTGTATCTTATTTTAAGTGTGTCGTAATTATTTTATAATTATGAATTGAAGTATAAAATAATTTTTATATATTTCTTTAGATATTTTTAATATAATAAAATATTTAAGAAAATAAGTAGTTTAAAATAAAAGGACAATATATGATTTTAAATCCGATTGGTGTCATTGATGGAGTATGAATGAGGGAATTAGATTGGATTGTGGATTGTGTAGGTGGAACAGAGAGAATTGAATATTATATTAAGAAATTCAATTGAGATAAATTGTTAATGAGTAGTCTAAATGGACCGATTTCGCAATATCATCGTAGAGATTATATTTTGCTATATATGAAATAAATGCCTTTTTGGATAAATGTAAAATGGATCGCCAATTTTGTGAGGGTTAATTATAATATATGGCCCAACCTTTTAAAGTAGTTGTAAGCATGGCTTGAACTTTGAAAAAATAGAAATGTGCCTTGATCTTTGTAAATTAATTACAAATATGACCTATATTGGAATTAAGAATTATTTTTCAAAATATTTTTTCTTTTCCATTAGGTTTATTATACATGTTATAGATACGAACACCATGTATAAACCACTAATGATAGTATTATGAAAAAATATAATTATATGAGATAAAAAAATAATAACATGTAATTATATGTTAATTTTAAAATTTTAAATTGTAATAAAATAAAATAAAAATATTTTCATATTTGTTATAGTATAATATAATTATTTTAATTGTAACTTTCAACATTCTTATTTTGATGTATATAATCATATACATATTTTTGTAATTTTATTTTTTTTATTAAATAAATTTCATTAATCTTACAATTTTGGTCATTGATTGATTTTTTTTATGGTAATTGCAACATTAATTTTGAAAATCATACCACGATGCACTCGAAAATGAGACATTTGACCTCATGCAAATCACTCTACCAATAACCCAACACACAAGCATCACAAATTAATTTTTATTAAATATCAGATAATTTGGATTCTAAAAAAAGCAACCATCCAAAAAAATCAATGAATGACCAAAATTGTAAATTTGATGAAATTTATTTAATAAAAAATAATCAAATTATATAGAAAAGTAAAATTACAATACAAAATATAGAACTGTAAATATATAAATATAAATAAGAATGTTGAAAGTTATAATCAAAATAGTTATGTCATACAACATGTATGAATAGGCTTTCATATTTTTTTGTTTGATTTAAATATAAAATTAAACATCTAATTACATATTATGATTTTTATCTCATATAATAATATTTTTTTTACATTGAAATATTGTTATTGGTCTACACATGATATCTACAAGAGGTCTAAAAAATTAATAGAAAAAATAAATATACTTAAAAAATAATTATAAATTTCAAACTAGGCTATTTTTGCAACTCATTTATGAAGATTAGGCTATATTTTGTAATTTTTCAAAATGAGCCATATTCATAACTATTTTGAAAGGTCGGACCATTAATTATATTTAATTCATCCGTGAATCTCCCAAAGCACTGTACATCGAAATAGTATTAAATTTCATATATGTGTTATGGCACCCACAACCTACATCCATTGATCATCCCTTAACTATCTCGTAGCTGGGCCCACACCATTTTTTACCTTATTCCTTACTCAAGAGTTAACACCCATAATAATATCCTTTATCAATCTATTCTTTTTTATTATTCATGGGTCTCATATCTTATTTTTTAATAATTTCTTATTTCTTCATATTATTATTTATTTTTTCTAATTAAACAATATAATTAAAAATACAAAGTTCATTAAAATAAGAACAATTACATAATTAAAATCCTAAAATTACATATATTTTAGAATCATGTATATTTATATAAATAATTTATATGTGAATTAAATTTTAAATTTAGTGACTTCATTAAATATTTAAATTCATATGCTAGTTAAATTCATATGCTAATAAAAAATAAAATAAAATATTAAAAAAAAAAAAAGATCCTAAAAAAAGAGAAAAAAGAACACAAAAAATGGAAAAAGCAAATACGAGAAAAATGAAAAAATAAAAATAAAAATCTGAGCGAAGAGGGGTGCGCGTGTGGGATGAAAGCTTGCATCTTATTAGCCGCGGAGGAAAATGCGCGTGGAAAGCTGGCTTGCCAGCTTTCCCTCCATCAAGCGACGCTCATCCCACCCAGACTCCCGCAGCCTGTTACGCCAGCGTTTCATCCCTTCGAAACGCGACGTAGAGCTTGCATTCCGCGTCCTCTCAGATATTCTTTTTGACAATCCCCAGTGTCTCAAAAGCGGCATGAGCGGCTCACTGAATTGCATTTAAAAGAATATATCAATCATGTTTTTTTTTAAAAATAAAATAAAACGTACGATAAAGAAAAAGGCGCACAACAACTTAAAATCTAGATATACAAACGCAATCTATAAGGTTCTTGCACAAATTCCTTAATTAGTAGGAAAGTCACTATAACGTAATGATCCAGACATTTACTAATCCATTATTATTTGTTGGCATTTACTAAATCATTGTTATTTGTTGACTGTATATTTAATACGCGATGTTACAATAGCTGGAAAATTATAATTCATATATGTAGATAGTTTAAAACCCTCATTAGGGAGCACCGGCTGTCGCTCCGGCAAGCTGCCGGGTGTTTGCGGAACGAACAGCTGGTGTGGCAATATTAAAGGGACTAGTGGGGTGCACGCGCTGCCTCTGTGAGTGAGAATAGCACTAAAACACACCGCTTTACAAACATGAATGTTACAATTCGCCAATGAATTTTCAAAATTTCATAATACGACATATTGGAAATTATATTTGCTCTTTCAACAAGTATGTATGTATATATATATGTATATATATAGGTGTATTAGGGTGAAACCACACTCTTGTATAACCAAGACAGAATCTCATTCATTAGATTCAAAAATGGATGGTTAAGATTTCCCTAAAATGCGCAACATTATACTTTGATTGATAAATCATTATGGGAGTATAATGGTCAAATTCAATATTATGCGGGATTTGTTTTTGGTTGTTGGCGTGTTATGTGGAGTAATTACCCACTAAATATATCCACTATCATTATTCTATATGTTTCTCATAATCTTAATAAAAATTCGTTCTTGAGAATTCAAAATTATCGTAACTACAATAGCTGCATCATCATTACAACGTATGCAGAGTACCATCATAATGCTCAGTATATATTATTATATTACCAAAATAAATAGTCATTATTGATTATAATGCATCAAAACATACTTGTATATAATGATTACACAAAATCATTATATATTGTGTTCACATGCATTATATTACATTTAGAAAATCATTATACTCATATATAAATTTTATCAAAACATACTCGTATATAATGATTACGAAAGCAAAAAATGTTCATAATTATCATAACTTGTATTACTACATCATCATATGAGATTTAAGTCATCATTATATACATAATTTATTATCATCATTATATCATTCACACTAATGAGAATATGTGAATGACAACAATAAACATATAAGTATAACGCAATACCGATATCATTATGCAACTAGACATCATTACAACATTTGTGGGATCTTCATTATTACAAAAAATTGATATCATTACACAACAATAAACATATATGCATAACACAATACATATATAATTATACAATGTACTAGATGTCATCATAATATATGTGGATCCTCATTGGTTACCAAAACCGCAAAACATATCATAACTAACCTCTCCCCAAAAAACTTGCATGTTACCATAACCTAACAATTGTTAGATTACAAAAATATCATTTCAGTTATAAAATATTAATAATTCAATGCCATGTAACGTTATTTATTTGATCCCAAAATCTTACAGATACAATTAGGTATTAGTTATGCATTAAAAAAAAAAATCAGATTTAAACATACCTCTATATATATAAAAGTTGATTAAAATAAAAATAATTAGTATTGTGTGAAAGTGTGAATATTGCACTAAACGTATAAAGTTACTATATTCGTTATCTAATTTAATTTCCAAAAAAAATATGAAAAATTTCGCTGCCTCTAAGATCCGAATCTGGAAAATGCATTTATCATCAAGAAAATAATAAAAAAAAAGTTTCGTTAACTTTATTGAAAAGTCAAATAATACTTTAGACAATTACCTTCTTAAACGGTTAGAAAAGTCATATTTTTGTTAATGCGAATAAACAAATTATACACTTTATCATTTGGGCTATATATGATTTTTCATTTATAGATATTATTACTGTTATATTTGATGAATACAAAAAGCAAGAGAGAGAGAGGAAGCGTGTTGGAAAACTTGAGAGGTGAGAAACGAACAGTGAGTAGGAAGGAAAGCATTTTATGATGCAAGCACATGATTTTGTTGAGGTAGAATTGTCCACACTCGATGCAAAAAAATAAAATAAAAAAATAAAAATAAAAAAATTCATGCATAATATTACTGGTGTTGTGTAATCCACGTTTTCACTACTATTCATTCACAAGTCTTTCGTGACCCCAGATTAAATCTAAATTATCACCACTCAAGCCCTAGCTGTTGTGACAGCAGTATGTTGCGGCATCTATTCACAAGCATTTTATTTATTTTTAATTCAGTATCAAATGGGTTACGTACTTCCAATCCAATATATATATATAGATAGATAGATAGTGTGTGTGTGCACGTGCACGCGTCAAATTTAGTACACTCAACTTTGATGGAGTGCATGTGTTCATAGTTGGAAAGTGAGTGATACAATTATTTACCATTATAGCAGTGATGGGCCACATTGAAGGAAAATTATGACCCAATACTCGAATAGCCCATAATCGAATAATTAAAATGGTATAGTCCAGAAGATATAAGAGTTGGAAAGTAAGACTTGATCCCTAAAGGGCTAAAGATAATGAATACCATTGAGCTACATGGCTCGTGATCGCTAATCATAAACCGTAACAACAGCGGGCAAAGCGCACAATATAGAGGAGACATAGATGCAGAGATACCAGCAACAACACATCAACTGATATTTAAATTGGGATTTGAGTGATATTGCAGCAAGTCTATAAACACCTTTAATTACACAACACTTTCTGTGGGAAGGCTAGGAACATTAGAACAGCACGAAGCATCGGAATAATTACAAATAAAGCACATAATTGTTATACAAACCCGATTTTCTGTAGAAGCCAGGATGAAGAGAGAACTGGCCTTTACCAATGTAGGGCGAGGCCGGGGCTTGAAGGCATCCAGACAACTCCAGATAAGCCGGTGACTCATAAGACCCAAAACCAGGATAGAATGGAACCAATTGCCAGACCAACGATCAAGTACAACACCAGCACGATCCCTGCTGTCTCAGCATGCTGTAACCGGACAGTTTTGGGCGCCAAAATCATCAAGACGCAGGTAAAGTAGCCATTCGTGAGACCAAGAAGACAGGTGAGGATCATGACTGGAATCTCTGATCTCAAAATATCAGGGCCGTGCAAGCAACCGTAGAAGAGAGGCAGAAACAACAGCCTTGCGAAACTGGCACCAATAGCAGCTTTGGCATTATCCATGAGATACAAAGGAGTCAGAGTTTTACCAACCAAATCAAAGACGTTGTAACCAGCAATAAGAACAATTGGGAACCAGTCCTTCAGAATGTCGGAATGTACATCTTCTGTAATAGAACCGGGGAAAATACACAATGTCACAACATATATGATCATGATCCCATATCCATACCATTTCACTGTCCCAACAATCTCCCACAATGTCGACCTCCATAGCTTTCCAGTAAGTTCACCTTTCTGTTCCTTCTCCTCATTTGCTGCAACCTTTTTCAGATCATTGTAATATTTTATGACTGGAAGCTTATGTGCTACATTATAGAAAATAATGTTTAATATCATCACAACAATGCTGAAGATGAAGTAAAGGTTGGCGCTTTTTCTCAGTCCACTGGCATCTTGAGGATATATAGCCTTGGTTAAAACCCTTAATACTGACACAAGGACTCCTGCAGTCGACAACATTCAATATTAACAAAGTAGCAAGAACACATTTTTAGGAACACACCTAAAATAGTGGAACCAACATCTCGAGAGGGGGGGGGGTGAAATTGAGCAAGGAAGTATATTAGCATCTAAGTTTCTGAAGCTTGTTCATCAAGTTGTATCCAATATTATGCAAGTGAGCAAATGTACAAGTACTTTATCTTAAGAAAAATATGTTAATCTTTTTTCTTCAGCACATACACGGTACTATCTCTCAAAGCACCAACAACACATTCAAACAGTTGAACTTGAAAGACATGTAATCGAACTACAGATATCATGCACCAACAATAATTCAAACAGTTGCAAGCATATGCTAGAAAGTGTAAATCTTTGCAATAAATACGCGAGAAAATGTAATTCTCGCATTACATTAAAAGCAAAATAGCAAAGACAAAGCATCATTGATAACTCCGAAAGATCCCAACCAAATTATTTCTGCCTAAATAAAGTAAAAGAGCTTTACCAATGATGTCTGTGACTCAGTTGAACTAAACACGGTTGAATTTCAAAATGTGTTGAGCTAAAACAGAAGGTGAATCAAATGCTTAGATTGAGTTGACAAAGAAGAAACATAAACCAACACTAAGAAGTCTAGCCGAATCCACTAACTCCCAACTCAAACCAGCAGTCAGAAACACCAGCAGACGCAAGTTTGAACTAACACACACACACACACAAAGTCAACGCAAAATCATTAGCAGGATTCCTCTCAAGGTTCACAGTTTCAATTTGAAATTGCTATCAATCAACTCGTTTGGATGAAAATTCAAATCGAGGAACAATATGAGAACCCTAAATCCCCTGTTTTCACGTAGTTGACCAAAATCCAATTCAATTCAAAATCATCAAATAGCCAAAAGCATTTTCAATCAAAAAAGTTATTCACCAGAAGCTGCAGTTCCAGCCACCACAGCCTGCATATATCTCTCCGGCAGCTCCCCGGCGTTCCCCACGACACCCCCCTGCACCAGGCCGTCCGCCACTCCGCACAGCCCCACCACTCCCACCGTCACGTAGTAGGCGCCGTACACGCCGACGCGCCCCTTGACGTACCACACGTCCATCAGCGGCACCACCACCAGCGCCACCAGGAACAGCGCGTAGCCCACATTGATCCTGACGACGGTGTTCGATCTGTGGGCGAACGCGATGATGATCAACACCGAAGTCAGCCCCAACAGCATGTACACCACGGCGAACACGCGATCCACGGACGCGTCAGGGTAGAGGAAAGAGAAGTAATCGACGGCGGTGATGAATGCGTTCCACGGCAGGAGATAACCTGCGCCGAGCGTGAAGTATATAATGTAGGCTAGGTGGAACGTGTCCCTGGGGATCTTCACTTGGTTGGGGCTCAGGAGGAGGGCGGCGGATTCGGAGTCTCCGTCCACCACGGCGGCGGCGGCGGCAATGGCTGTACCCATTGGCTTGTTTGTTAATTTGGTTGATTTTTTTAGTTGTAGCCGATGAGTTTGTTGCGATTGGACGAATCCTCAGATTTTTGGAATTTGCAGATATTTTGTTGGGATATGGGGCGAATGTGCAATTTGTGGAATATGAAGGGCTTTTAAAGTTTGACTAGTGAGTTAATCTCCGACTATTAGAGTAGGTAGGATACTTGTAAATGTGTTCTAATTGGAGGGAACTGTATTAGAATAACAGGAGAGGAGTTTGTGAAGATATATCTAATAGGGTTTGAGTAATCATATGCGTGGATGTGTTAAGTTGCACGTTTTAATGTTTCTAGATTTAAATGTGTTTAATTAATTTAATTGACCCACCACTTCGCAACACTTTTATTCTACTTCACCTCACAATTATTGTGGTCGAATTATTTAATAGTGACGTAAAAATATCTAAGACTTTGAGGGTTGTATACTTGTATAAGTAATACCTACATATTTATAATTTTATGTAAAAAAATGGTATGTAAAATATACACAAATTCTTTTTCCGCCTTAAACTATCAAGTAATTTTGACAAAAAATGTATATTTTTTTTTTTGCAAATTCCCTAAAAAAAATAAAAAATGGCAAATGTTCAACTTATAGTTATATTGGCAGAACATACTCCCCTAAAAAAAATCTCAGAAACATAGTCTAGAATTATTTGTACTAGTGTTACACATAATAATTTGTGACTTAACTTGTGAATTTCAATAAAGATAATTAATGAATAAATAAAATATTTTTTTTGTAAGATTGATATGACATATTGACATATATGATAATGGTAGATTATAACGTTAACATTAATGCAGTTATAATTTTTGAAAGACATTTATGCGTGTTCAATCGGTAAAAAATTTATTTTCAACAATCAAGTTTGATGTTTGAGTTATCTAGATGGCTTAACTCTTATGTGTATGAGTAAGTGGGTCTCAAGAAACAAATATGCTTATGAGTGATTGGTAATTATGAAATGATATAGGAGTGAAACTGTCTTTAGATCTATTTTTATTCCTATAATTACGGAATTTGCAAAAAAAGTTTGTGTAGGGAATTTTATTTAGATCTAAATGATATAGGGAATTTTTAATGATAGTATATGTACATCCAAACTTTTTGCAAACTCTTTATGGAATATTTATATACAATTATTATGGAATATTTTTTTTATTAGATTTACACACATCCAAAGTGACTCGAACCTCCCGATCTATTGATTAGAGGGATGTGATTCGTCGTAATATTATTCATAATTATTACTAATGGTATTTAATTTTAAAATCATTTATTAAAATTAATATTTTTAGTTAATAAATGTGAGATATAACATTTAATTTTCATTTTGGATATTTTTTAAGGGAGATAGAGAGAATGATTCTGGGCTTTCACTAATGGCCTAATTTTGGACCATATTTTTTTAAAAAGAGCAAGGGACAAGGGTAGTGAAATTGGGATTTGTTCGGCCCAATTTTTTTCAGTAAAAGCAGGATAAGTATGTTAAGTTATTTTTTTTAATAAATATGATGAATATATACGTATATACGAATTAATTGATCTGGCCTTCCAAAATTATAAATAACTACTTGATTCTTGTATGCATACATACTGTTGCAATGGTGTATTAGGATAATGAAGAATTATATCATGAAAACTGTATATATTACCCCTCTCTCTCTCTCTCTCTCTCTCTCGTATTAGGAATTTAGGATAAAGAAAAATTATATCATGAAAAATCTAAAGGACAAGACATGTACTGCCTTCCAATGCGTATCTAAAGGACAAGACATGTACTGACTGACCTTATTCTCAGCGAAACTTATTTCTGGCCTTGTTATGGTTGCATATTGTAAGGCTCCAATGATTTACCATCCACTGTAGGTTCTCCCTCTAATTTGCACAGCTTTGAATCAGAGATCATTGGTGTGGGATATGACTTTGCATCATTCATTTTCACCATTTGGAGCAATTCCCTGATATAAGAAGCTTGACAAAGATGTAAGCCTTGAGTTGTCCTTGACACTTCAATGCCAAGAAAGTGTTACACTTCCCCTAAATCCTTTAGAGAGAAACGGTGAGTAGTTACAGGAGCAGGGTGATCATGTGAAGGTGTAGGAGAGACAGAAGATGAAGAAAAATTAGAAGCAACATGGGAATGTGTTGAAACAGAAGAGGGTGAAGGAACTTGATCAAAAACAGAAGCTTCATGATGATTCTCTTGAGGATTTGCGATAGGGACAGTAGATGGAGCAGAAGAAGAAGATTGAACTGTTGTGACAGAAGTAGGACTAACAAATCTGGGAATTGAGGTAGGAATCGATCCAGGAAAAAGAAAAGTAGATGAGAAAGCTGAGGTTGAAGTTGAGGAAACAACCCTTTTATGAGGAAACATAGTTTCATCAAAACGGATGTCGCGGGTTATTATGAGCTTGCCTGAACTTAGAAGAGCTTTGTAACCTTTATGAGAAGGACTATAACCCAAGAATGTAGCAGGTTCAGACCGAAACTGAAGTTTGTTACTGTTATAGGATCTAATATGTGGATAACAAAGGCAGCCAAAAATCTTCAACTCATGATAGTTTGGTTTGGTTTTGTGCAGTTTCTCATAAGGAGTAGCATAATGAATAGCTTGAGAAAGAAGCCTATTGATCAGAAAAACGGCAGTAGTGAAAGAATCATCCCAAAACTTAGTAGGTAGCCCAGCTTGTGCCAAAAGAGCCAAACCCATCTCAACGATGTGTCTATGTTTTCTCTCTGCCATACCGTTTTGTTGTGGTGTGTAGGGACAAGACACACGATGGTGTATTCCTGTACACTTCAAGAAATCTGTAAGAGCTCAAAACTCTCCTCCCCAATCACTCTGTAAAGCCTTAATTTTTGAGTTAAACTGATTCTCAGCCATGGCTTTGAAGTGCT
>JAYDZE010577277.1:0-11412 GCA_034509125.1 Monilaria moniliformis
ATCAGCTAGGACAGCATTGACATGGTCATCCTCAAAACCGAAGTACACAGGATACTGAAAATTGTGATAATTATAATAAGGTAACAAACACTAACAGCTAATTGCTGAAAATTAGAAATTAAAATATCCAATTATAGAATAAAATAACAATTATGCTATGAACATGTTAGCCAGAAGCTTAGCATATAATAGACAACATCCATGGCCTTTTCATATAAACACAGGGTTCATAAGTACATTAGATACCAGCTTTTCATAGCTTAAAATCTATAACATAGCTTTTCAAAGGAATAATTGATTTCACTCACAGGGATGTTTGCATGTATAAGCAACCGTTCCAGTTCAAGCAACATTTCCTTGATGCCTACGGAAGAATCATGACCTGCTTCATCCTTGCTATCTATGTTCTGTGGATTGAAGACCTGGGGGAGTAGAAGCAATAAACCACCCAATGACTTCTTCTCCTCGATATATTCTGCAATGATATGGTACGAACAAAGGAATAGGTAACAATAGTATGATATAAATGAATCAACTGCAGATGTAAATTGTGCATTGTTGGTGAGGATTTGTGATAAAAACAACCAACAATAAAGCATGTCTCATAATGATTATCTATTTACACCGTCCTAAAGAATGGGAGCTATCCGCCATTTTAGGAATTGAAGAATTTAAGTAGATTTAGTAAAGTAAGAAAAACAAAATAGTTAAGCAAAATGAATTCAACTGAACTACAACTTTATCCATAAATAACGCCTAGAACCTCCAGCTTTTCTGGAAAACACAAAAAAAAAAAACGAACTGCTTTTCCCGCTTGATTGTACAAGTATTCAATCAACTTAATTTTCCAAAACAGACAAGCACATAACTCCACCGAGAACAATAATTCTGAATTCCATAACGTCGAACACCGAGTGTAAACTGCTATACAATGAATAGAGAAACAAGTAGAAAGCACGAAATGAAGGAAATTAGCGACCTTCGATGAAAGTGAGATTCAAATCGCGGACGGGGAGTATTAGGACGGTGCGGGAGAGATCGACAGCTGCGCCGGCAGCAGCGGAGGACGAGAAGAGAGAAGATGCGGCGTGGTGGTTGAGGGCGGCTAGTCTGGATCCAAACGGCACGCCGGCCAGATCGTACTGCACGAGGCGGTAGACGTCTACGACGGCGACGGCGTCACAGAGCTCGACGCACGCCATGACTATAATCAGCAGCGCAATTGCCGACGAGTACACCGGCTCCACCAACGCCGACGACTGAGATTTCGCCATTGGCAGAGGTTTTGGAGCTTTGATCTGAAAACTCAAAAAGAGTGGAGTCTCAAGTCTAAATAGTCTATATATCTCTGTCTGTGTGTGAGAGAGAGTAAGAGAGATTTTTATTATTAATATTAATTATGCGACCACTAATGTTGTTATTAGTATTTATTATCAATCATAAATTTTACTTCTGGAGTTGGTTAAATAACTACTAATTAATTTTGGAGGTCCTTTATTAAGTTCTCTATTGATGATAATTCTGAAAATTTAAAATATACATTTGATCAAGTGAATCATTTTCAGATATTCTTACTATTAAACCACAAAAAATAAATCTTACATAAAAAAGATTAATCTTTTGCAATATTGTAAAATTAGACTTAAAGATAATTAATGTAGTGGGCAAAAAAAAGATAATAATGTACAATCATATACCAGAGGCTAGTAGGGTTAAGGCAATACCATATCATCATATATGAATTTGGCAATAAGTTGAAGATAATTGTCTTTAACAACCAAACCTACTTGTAGAAAACACAGATCATTTTTCTGTTGGAAAAAATAAGAGAATACAACAAAAGATCGATGAAATCAATCTAAGTAATATAAGCGTTTTTATACATATCTACTTCATACTGCAAGAATCCACTCCCATTTCAGAATTGATGAATCAAGATCGCTGTGGAGCCAACACGAGAGCAAAAACTTGAGCTTCACAAAGAATCTCGACATCTAACCTCCACAGGTTGGCGAAGTAGTCGAAGATGTTCCAAGATTCGTTTCATCATCTGATTCTACTCAGTATAGCTAGCTCGTCTTGTTTTTCTACTGCTAAACTTAACCATCATATCAGTCCTCAAAGTGAGGTTGATTGTTTGAGTCGTTCTAGTATCCGAGCTCAAAGGAGAGGGCGTCAAGGAAGTTCACAGCTAGTGTCAATGGATAAGTCCTCGTCTCTCAGCATACAACGCAGTAAGATATTTGATGTCGCCTAAGAATGATGAAGAGAAAGCAGTTATAGTTACTTCACCTGCTCGAGACGAACAGAAGTGATGCGTCAAAATCCTACTTGTTCAGTCACTTGATCCATCTGCACTGTCGGGAAAGATAAACTGAAGGTCTTCATTGTCCCGATAGACTTGCACCAGTGCAGCCGCCTTATATGCAAACAGCCCGACCATAGCCGGCACGAGCTGTGAGACAACAAGAATAAGTCATCAACTATGACAAATGCTCGAGAATTTCCTCATTTGGGGCAGCAGTTGAATTAGAGGTCATTCAATTAGGTTTCGCAAATCAAAATTATCAAGAGTCGTGATCTAATTTTAAGAATTACCTGAAAGTCAAAAATGTCGTGGGTGAAATGTTGGGACAGTTCCCACAGACCGTATATTGCAGCAGGGATAACGAGCCTTGGAGATGAAAGAGCAAGACCAGCACCCTTTAGAGTTTTCTCCAGTGAATCCTGCAGATCCTCGCTTCTTATCCCAATTCTGATATCATGCCATTATTAGTTTAGCACGGAGAATGGAATAAACAGAATAAGTTTCTAAGGAAAAAGCTACACTACTTTTTGGACTTCTTTTTTCTGAAAATTTCTGGAACCATTTCTCTTGATACATTGTCCGCCTGTTTGCATAGCAGTTGAAAATACAAGCAACTGCAGGAGCAAAATTACCAAGAACATGTGAGCATCGATATGAAGAACATAATAATAGATACTGTTGAACATGTAATGCTCCTGTCAGTAAATATCTCTGAGTTACGAGACTAAGAGCTTACACAAATAAACAAGATGATAAAAACACAAGGTACAAGAATCGACAAACTATAATTGAGCCTAATATATGTTTACATGAGTTACCTGAAAAGAACTCCCATCGCATAGCTCACAGCAGCCTGTGCAACACAGGAAGAGGTTCATAATTTTAAGGGAATGCTATTTTGAGCTTGGGGAGGATTTTGATTCCTAAGATTTTAAGCATCAGTTTTTTTAGGATTGATTAATACTGAAGTGAGTTTCTTTTGAGATTTTGAAAAAGGACTTTTATCAAAACCAACTTTCAATGAGAAAGATAGAGAAAAATAAAAAGGAATAAAGTCCCTCATAGACAATATCTAGATATGTCATTCATTTCAGAGCAGAATAAGCCTTTTCTTGTTTTCCAAAAAACAGGTCTTGAGCTCATGGAAGCACGTACGTCTTGACTAATTTACCTGGACTGATAAAGTTACGAGACAGTATCCACTACAGGCAGTTCCAATGGCCACAGTCAAAAGAAGCAGCTCCCTCTTCAGCTGCATTTAAAATGGTAAACATCCAAAATTACTACATTGGGGAAATCCTATGATGCTCCAGTCTGTTTGGTGTGCTATATATGAGTCTGCATATTTCTTAAGACCTATAAGATTGCTTTGTCACACTACATAATATTGTAGCTATTACAAGATTCGATTAACACCTAAAAATAGTACTGATTCAGGTAGATGGAACAGGTAAAGAAAATGCATCTAAGTTGATCATTTTCCCAGCATGATTTATCAAGAATTTAGTCAGTGTAATGCTTAAAGCTATCAGAACAGTTGAGATAACTAGAAACTAGTGGAAGCAATAACTAGAGTTTCAGAGTTCATACAGCTTCATATCTGAGGAAATTCAATCTTTTCCTTTTCTCACTGTCATCTGCTACCTCCTATCATCATCAGCAGCAGCAGCAGCACCACGTAAACAAAATCAGTGAATCATCTTAACAAAATACAAGAATTGCTTGTTCTATAATTTTGCTCATTTCACAGATAAACCAGACAATAAAGTCAATGCAATTTGGTATACAACCTTCATGGCCATTTTCTTATTCATTGGCGCCGAGTCAACGTCTCCCATCAGCCATTCACTAGTTCTCTTCAATTTCAGAAACCCACCTTCACTTCCCTGCCCAAAAATCTAAATTGTTGGTAATGCAAATAGAGATCATTTTTTTAAGAGCCAATAGAGAGCATTGATAATTCATGGAGCTTGAGGTAACAGTAAAAGAAGTAAGTTAATTGACATATACAGCTGCTGGTAGACCATAGCGCGGGCGCACACACATACACACACATTTATGCTGACATTATAAGCCATATAAATGCACATGTAGACAGTGACTTAAATTTTAGGGGACCTAAGGCAGCTGCCTCAATTGCGTAGAGACAAATGCAGCCTCAATTGAGGTAACAGTAAAAGAAGTTAATTGATCCCTAATTTATTCAAGGAAATTCAAGGATATATACAGCTTCTGGTAGACCATAATACACACACACTCACACACACATACATTTGTGCTGACATCATAAGGCATATACATACACATGTAGACCGTTACTTAACTTCTAGGGGACCTAAGGCAGCTGCCTCAATTGCGTAGAGACAAATGCAGCCACAATGCAAAACAACACTTACATATGCACAATACTATAAAGTGTAAAAAGCATAAAATTTTGAAGAAAAAAAAATGAAGAAGCAAAATGTAGCATACCCCTTCCAAATCCTGTTGGGCATTGTAGTTATTACTATCAGAAACCTCCTCAAAATTTCTAGAATTTTCACTGCCACCCCTTAACCAAAGTTCATCGCAAATTCTCGCAATAATATCTCCATCCGATTTCCTCTCTCTTAAGAAAGCTTGCAAGACATCATCTCCACTCAATTCATCCACTTCCACTATCAAAACAATAACAAAAATAATTAGCATTCACATTTTAAATAGGTGACATAAAATAGTAATATATATATATATATATAATTAAGAAATGGGGGCAATTACCGGGAGTAGTCGAAGATTTGAGGCTGGAGAAGACGGCCGGTATTCTATAGCAGAAACGACGGCGCTTTGTGCAGTGAATGAGTGAATAATTTGGGAGAAATCCAGCTCCTGAAAGAGAAATCATTGTTTGTTTGCTTTTTCTTTTGCCTTTTTTCCTTGAATTTTGCAGCTACTGAGATTGAAGGCTGCAGTCAACAGTTGCAAGATAGGCTGATGATAAATTGATGATGCCAGCGCATATTCTTCCCAGGCAAACATAAAACCTTTTAAATGACGGATTTGCCCATCCAAGTTTACGATTTATATTTATTCAAATACTCCCTAAGTTATATAACGAAAATTAAATACAATTCTACAATTCCATTTAGAACACATATAATTTTTTTGTTTAAAAAATAAGACAATTTACCCCTTCCCCACTAACTGATGTGTAACTGACGTTTGCTTTCACAAGTTTTATCCTCAAAAATCACTTCTCTAAAGTCGAGGCGGCTATCAACCGTGTGATCGGCCGGTGCTAGCCACGAGGGAGCAGCACGGCCAACGAGAGATCGGCGGCGACGAGGGTGAAGGAGCAAATGCATGGGCAGCTCTGGGTAGTGATAGCGAAGGAGGCTCGACAGGTAGCGAAGCGACAGATGAAGATGGCGGAGTAGGAATTCGCGAACGAGAAGCGAATCTGGCAGGCAGAGCTGGAGAAGGGATATGGTCTGGTTTCGTAGACTGGTTTTCCCGTACACAATGCCCTTGGAGACTAGCCTCTTCCGTCCACCTATTCTAATACAAACATATAAATTATGTTGACATAGATTATGAGTTCGAAATTTTAGGACAATTATTTTTATATATTTATTGTGATGATAAAGGTTTTTGCACAACAAATTTAATTTTTAAGTCCCTAATATTACCAATACTGCAAAATTACAATTGTCAATAATAGTATTTGGGGATCGAATCTATTGGGAGACGAATGATTATTTAATCTACTTACAAAGGTGATTAGAAAAGACGTGATGATTAATAAAATAAATAAAATAAAATGTAATTATATCGAGTAGAGAACTAGTGGATGAACACAAGAGATTAAGCATTGCTCCCAATAATCATCAGATGAATTATGATCATATCATTGTCTAGTTAAATCCAATGCTAATGAGGTGGTGTATCAATTTTCTCTCTCTACAAATACTGAACATACTTAAGAATCAATAACTTATGGTCAACTAAACGCATAACACATAAGCATTTTTCATTGAACTCAACTCCTACGAATGTATAATAAGATAACATTCAAATCCTTCTAATCATTCACACGAAAGATCACTCATGAATTTCTTTTTGAACAAGATAATATTCTTGAATTTCTCATCTAATTTTCATTCAATTCCTAAGTTAAAGAGACATTAGAAAAAAAATATAGATATTTACTATCTCAGATGCATCGTGAAATAATGAACAATAAATTCAAGAAATAAATGAGAACTAGAACAATTGATTAAATATAGAAAATTCAACAATTCATTATTCTACTTCATCCTACTACATGCTAGTAGCATGAGATAGAATTAGCCAAGCATTCTAATATAAACTAAACAACAACAAAAAAATCATATGCATCTTGGCATTCGATTTTTGTTGGCTGTAGTTCGTCTTCTAAATGATGAAAATCAATGTATAAATCTCCTATTTTCTTTCTTCTTGCTTGATCTTGATGATTTCTCCAGCCCAAGTGTTTTCTCTCCCTTTCTCTCTATTTTTAGTTCTGAGTCCACCCCGTAACAGCCTTTCCTATCTATTTTCTTTGAATTTCGTGTAATTGCCGATGCGCTACACGGACCGTGTGTTAATGTCATCGGACCACATGGTTAGTGTGTGACTTAAATGACGCCAAAAGTGGCACGCGGACTGTGTGTGGATGTTCCATGAATCACACGGTCCATGTTTTACTCTCGAGGTTGAGGAAATGACTTCAAATGTGCCACAGGGCCGTCTGTCGCACATGCAATCTGATAGTGGTTTTGGAAAAATCACCAAAAATTAATACATGCTCGGATTGACCTGAAATCTTGACACAATCTTCCCAACATCTTGAATATCTTTAGTTCAACTTTCATGGCAAACAAAGATGTTTTGGTCGGTCAAAACATCTGTGCATAAGTTACTAGACTGGATGTCGAAATCTGGATCAAGAGAGCTTATTTCTTGCTTCCAATTTCATCTATTCTTCAATCATTTTACATCATATCACCCAATCCATTTCCTAATAGAGAAAATAACTGCGAATGAGTCAATAATCAGATAAAAATGCGTGAAATCTTTGGGAGAATACTATTCTATTTGATTTACATTAGGAACCAACGAACACCCGCCCCAATCGCGGATTATCGGAGAAATAATCCTCCACGAGGCGTGCGGCGATAGCTCCTCACTCCCGGTGCACGTACCTCATCGATTGGACTTGTTTGGCCGCTTCCATATCCGCTATATAACGAATTGCAGCTGTCCCTGCATTGTGAGCGATCTCGAGAAGGTTGTTGCACTTGTCGGATGAACTATTTTCATAGGAGAAATTACTGGCGTCATATGGATCCATATAAACGAGATGAATTTGAAAGAGAAAATGATTGAAATATAAAGAGAAGTTGGAGAAAGATTATAAAAGAATTGGAATTATGTGTGGAAATGAGATGAAATGAATGCCATTTGTAGATGTTAAAAAATGAATAAAGAAAAATATTTAGTCGTTGAATGGCTAGATTTTTCTTTAAAAAAAAAAAAAAAAAACTCTTGTAAAACTGCCAAATTGAATTTTCGCATAATTTTTTTTTTTTGGTACATTTCGGCTCAATCGCGCGCATGCCACACACGTCACACGATTGGCCAAGCCGCCCGCATGGTGGGAAATAAGGGCACGACACCCTTAATCGTGGCGAAGTCCGTCCATCAATCCCCACGCAATACTGACAACCCTACGCGAGCGCCCTCCGTAAATGCCGTAGAGATGGCCTAAGCGCTCTAAAATAAGTTTAGTCCAATCTCTCCTTATGCGTCAGCAAATGTAGCTTTTTTTCGTTATTTACGAGACTATGATTCTTGGTTCTAAAAAGATATCTAGGTACTGTCATTGCATTAAATAACTTATCTTTAATGATGTCAATGTTTTCTGAATACAAAAATTAATTGCAATACAGATAAATTTAAGTATAGTCGAGTTTTTGTTTTTAAAAAGTCATTTTTTCAGAATTCTTTATATAATAAATAAAAATGGACGATAAGTAGTATTTTAATTAGTGATGAATAGCTAAAATCATACTCTAGTTAACCAAAAAGTTTTTTTATAAATTTTATTCACAGCAGTAAAATATCCTTGCATGAATAAGAGAGATGTAAAATTCAATTCTCATTGCTCTCCTCCAAAAATATATATAAAAAATGCCGTTACAGTGTTGAGAATATTGCTGTATTTTGTTGAATGATTATGGCGTCCCCTAACTTTATTATATTTGATGATTCAACTAAAACAACGTTTTACGTTTTTAACAAAGAAGATTAGCATGTTTTGCTCAGATAAATATAGATGAAATCATCTAGTTCATAACTAGTGTGTGTGCCACACACACTATCGCATTTTATGTTTGGGAATTCTTTAATATTATATTTTACTCGTCTCATACATGAAAAAAGGAGACGTATCATACTAAACAACTATATGTTGATGTTATAACATAAAATATGATTTCATTTATTTACATAACCCATTCAATTTAATACAACAAGTCAGATCTAACGAAATTATGTGCATGAAATTTGGAAGTTGCTAGTGTACCTTAAACCAAACGGCCCCAAGCCCATTAAATCTCTCTCTCTCTCTCTCTAGGCCCAACCCATACAACATGCAGCCCCTTAAATCTCTCGCTCTCTCTCTCTCTCTCTCTCGCTCGCTCTTAGTAGCTGAGCATCAATTTATCCAGAGGCAACACCTATTTTATCCACAGAAATCCACGTGGCAAGATAACATTGTTCCACAACCAATCCATGCGATCACACAATCCCACCACTATTTTTCTCTTGGCTTAAGATACTCTGTCTCAAATTTGGCCCAATCACACACACACGCACACACACACAGAGTGAGCCAGAGAAATGGCAGCAACAACAATGACTACCGCTTCAACTGTGGTCGGATTGGGCACTTCCACTTTGTCTTCTCCAACGAAGCTAATCCTCTCTTCCGGTAATCATTCATTACAAATATTTAGCATTTCGAACAGAGTCTAATTTACCATAAATTAATAAGTAGGTATATTATTGAAATGTTTTGCTCAAAATTGGATCCAAATTCGTATTTTATTTAATCATTAACCCTATTTCTATGTGCAATAAAAAGACATTATTACACGTAGTATTCAATACTTTTTTTTTTTATTATTATTTAGCTTCATCTAGTTTTCTTTTGTCTTAGGATTCCTAAAGTCTCCCATGGCAGCAAGGAACCCTCTAAGGCTAGCACAAGCCTCAGGAGGAAAAGTTACGTGGTAATTAATGTAGATAATTACAAAAATATTTATCTTTTGAATATAATTAAATTTCAAAAACTAATCATCATTATTCCTTTTTGACGATGAAGCTTTCAAAGAGATTGGCTGAGAAGAGATCTAAATGTAATCGGTTTCGGTTTGATCGGTTGGATTGCACCGTCAAGCATTCCGGCCATCAACGGCGACAGCTTGACGGGGCTCTTCTTCTCGAGCATCGGCACCGAGCTCGCCCACTTCCCCACAGGGCCGGCCCTTAGTTCCCCCTTCTGGTAAGAGTATACCTTCGAAAGAGTTATAACAAATATACTGCTCTCTTCGTCCACAAAAAATATACCGCAAATACTTGAGTTGGTATCCATAAAAAATATAGCACTTTCTTTTTTAGAACATAATCACACACTCTACTTTATATCTCAAATTTACAAACATCTCTTATTTACAAAAAAAAAAACAATTTTTTTATATAGTGAGACATTTAATAATATTCTTTATCCACTAAAAACACATTCACCAATATCTATTAACTATTTTCTTTAAAATGTGTGTCAATTAAATATTGCATATTTTTGTAGATGGGGAAGTAGTATTTACGAAACCAAATGTATATTATTTTTCTGTTATGCTTTCAGGTTGTGGTTGGTGCTATGGCATTTGGGACTCTTCTTATCCCTCACTTTTGGTCAAATTGGATTCAAAGGAAGGACTGAGAATTACTTTTGAGATGGATGTTTTTTGTGACATATTTATGTTGGATTAAGTGCATGATATTATTATAATCTTGTAATTGATTTCTCGTTTTAGTAAATTGGTACTGAATCTTGTATTATAAATAATCTCTTCGCTATAATTCTTATGGGCTGCATGCGAGTGTGGATCCAAATATATCCCAATTAATTATTTAACACAAATATTCAAATATTGTAGTCAAACCAATATTTTAAAAATTCGAAACAAAACCAAATTTCAGCTTTAACAGTAGAGCCCAATCTATCGATCTACATTTTAGATGTTAGTCCAGCCCGAATCTGTTGGGCTGACCCGACTAGCTTGCTAATTTTAGAGGGTTAGAGTTAAAAATTTATAGCCCGATAAGATTTCGGCTCGATCCAACTAGTATATGGTATGGTACACCTGGTTAAATTGCACGATACTAATTAATATATAATCCAAGCTCAATATAATAATGTACGTAAAAAATCCAATACAATAATTTGTTGCGTAGCCTTGAATGTGTATATATGTGAGATCATTTCGCAAGTTTTTGTGTATTACAAAAAAAATAACTCTAACATAAAAAAATTAGACCTCCAGTATATGTTGTTCGTTTAGTTTGGGTTGAGGAATGTGAATCAAGTCCTCATATATAATAATTTGCTTTGATTACTAAAATAATTACTATAGTTTTATATAATCTCATAAAATGATTGACATGTCTTAACCCATCAAAAGGTTTGGTACAAGTAGAGATGTCAATCGAGTCAGCCCATCGGGTTTCGGGTCAGCCCTACTCGTGTTACGGGTTAATCGGGTGCGGGTTAATCGGGTTGGAATTTTATCGGGTTAGAAATTTCCAACCCTAACTCTAAACGTTCGGGTTTCGGGCTAGCCCAGCGGGCTAATCAGGCTATAGGCAAACGACAAAAAATAATTTATGTATTTTTTATTCTTAAGAATTCTATATATATAATATATATTCGTATACAAAAATTAAATATATAAATAATATAATAAACATAAAATTCAAAGTGTAAAACATTTTAAAAAATCAAAGATTACATCAAATAAAATTAACGATAAATTATTCAA